>PVJI01003642.1:0-120593 GCA_004026765.1 Micronycteris hirsuta
AGGGCCTAAAGAACATGTAACTACACATAAAATTTTAGGTGTATTCGTGTCTGAACAATTGTATATATGTATCTCAAAGTGAGTGAACATCTAGTGACACAACTCCCTAAAGACTTGTTCTGGAACAAGATCTCGATGTCCTCTGGTTAACAGGGAAGTATGGACTAGGCCAGTGAGAACATATCTTCTGAGAATTGTGATGCATGATAATTTTTTATTATAAATTCAATAGGGTGATGGCATTAAGTTAGCACGTGTTATCTCCTGAGCATTGACTGGTCAGGAGACCCAATGAAATTGGTTAGAACAGAATACGGAGAATGGGTATCTTACTCTGTTGAAGCTGGTGTAACAAATACCAGACTGGTGGCTTAAACAGATTATTTATTTCTCCCAGTTGTGGAGATGGGAAGTCCAAGATCAAGGTGCCGGCAGATTCTATTCTTGGCGAGGACCCTCTTCCTGGGTTGCAGACAGTTGCCTTCTTTGTATCCTCACGTGACGAAGAGAGGAAGCTGTAGAGTCTTCCTCTTCTTATAAAGTTACTAATCACAGCATGTGGGGATTATATAAAACTTTTCTTGGAGTGGGGGGTCATACAAACATTTAGTCCGTAACAGCGGACAAGGTCGATGCTTGCAAATGTGACCATGGATAACAACAAAAATGAAAGGTGATGCGCAATGGCTGGATAAAGATCTCCTGAGGCAACTGTAATTTCCACTTAACTGTAGTCCATGTTCAATACTAAGATGTTTCCGATTAGTTGTCTGAAAGATGGTTTCTCAGGCAGTCAGGAAATACAGGGTGGGGAGAAAGTAGGTTTACAGTTGTGAGTATGTGAGTTTGTTCTTGTATTACTTATTACTGTATTATTTTCCATATGAACAACTGTAACCTACTTCTGCCACACCCTATATTTTAGTGAGGCTACGTGGTAAGCTAGACTTGCTGGAGAGCACCCACATTGTCATTTTTACACGGTAGTATACTACCGGTGTGACATTAGGCTGTAAACAGCGCATCACCTCACACTGTGTTGAGACCTGTCCATGCACTGGCCGGCCAGCAATCTTGGATCTGAGTGTTGTCAGCAACGGTGGTCATTTTCTTCTGGCAACAGGACCTGTACTCCTTACTTATGTTTTAGTGTTGAGGTAAGTACTCATCCCTAAAAAGATAACTCCCAGAAAATCAGGAACAGCTATCAGCTCAGTGTTAATTATGGTACTCAAATATGAGAGTAGAAAATGGACAAGCCTGAACGTGCTTAATTAGCATGCTTAGGATTTTCTATGCTGTCTCAAAACATAAAGATGCTAGTGGTAACCCATGGCTCAACAGCCATTTTGCTCCAGAAGCATGTTCTGGTCTGAGGTAAAGCATTTAGGATGAATAATATAATACAAACAAGTGGCACCCCCATGCTAAATCTAAAATGTGAAGTAAAGACCAGTAAGTCCACTAATTATTACTTGGGTCCATGGGGACATAGTATCCTCTACCAATGGATTCCAAATGTGCTATGAACACATCTATCGAAATATAGCTGCATTAGGTACATCTGAAGAGGGATGTAGTCCTGAGGGGTGCCCACGAGAATCAAAAAGGCATGGTCGAGTTACGAAAGGCTAAGTCATTTCTCATCGACCTTGTCTGCAAAGCATGCTTTATCTTTCATCAGGAGAGCTGCACATCATCCAGTGACTCCAGCCTCTTGCTGTTGCCCAAGGCCGGCTTTTCATGTCTGTAATTCCAGACTTGGTTTCTGATGAGATTCAGTTGTGTCTTCCTTGTTCTTAGGGTCTCTTCCTAGGCTCGGCCTTGCCATTCTTTTCACATCTTGCTTTAAGACACTTAGAAGGTGGCAACACTAACTGACATTAACAGGACACAGACTGCTAAAAAATCTACCTTAAGTGCAATTCTTTATAGCTGAGGAATGCATGCCTGACACACCACAGACAGAAAGTAACAAAAGTACAGTCTTAGGGCATAAAATAAACAAAAGTTGTCAATGTTTCTTTCATTCATGCATTTACCCACTCATGACATGTCCAAGGGTCCATTCTGTGCCAGAAACTATTGTAGGCACTAGGAATTTAAAAGTGGTGGGGAAAAAAACCCCAAAATAAGAAAAAGTCCCTGCCTATATGAGCTTACCTTCTTGTGTTCCAAGATGGGGATTTTAATTTAAATTATGATTCAAACAAAAACTCAGCAATTTAATGTTACCAATCATCCAAATAAAATTTTATTTAAGTACAGATTTAGACACAGGACATTTTGTCTTGTCCATTCTTCTCCATTTATCTCTTAAACCAGATGCCCTTCTCCTAAGAGAATTCTGAATTAAATGCTCCTACTGAATTCTGGTTAAATGCTCCGCAGTTTGTGAAGGTCTTGCAGGTCTCTTCAGTCATTCCTAGTTGAACTAGTAAAAGCAGCAATATACTCTGGAGGCATGGTTTACTATCTCTAACGATGCCCTGGAGCCTCTGTGCCAGAGGTTTCACTTAGAGCCTTGGCAGAGGCAGGCAGCTGTGTATAGGTATAAATGTGTCTGAGCAAAGTAACTATGATATTTACAGAGTAATGCGGGAAAGGCAACACCATTACATCAATTTCCTCTGTAAATCTAAAACTTCCTTTCTAAAAAGCCTACCCTTTAAGAAACGGAAAACTGACACAATATAATTGTATTCTCAATGCTTGACCTAGATAATTGCTGCAAAGCAACAAAAGAGGTTTAAATGGAGGTGTGTGATCCACATGAATGTCATGGTGGCAGTAAGAAGGTTTAAAACCTGCTCTAAACAATGAGAAAAAGCATTCTCCTGAATCTTAAAATCTCGACAATCTAAGCCAGGGTTTCTCAGCCCAGATCCTACTGATATTCTGAGTTGGATAAATCGTTGTTGCGGAGGGCTGTCATGTGCACTATCACTGTTTAGAAGCATCCTAGGCTTCTACCCACTAGGATGCCAGTACCAAAAATGTCTCTTGGACGTTGCCCAATGTCCCATGGAGAACAAAGCCACCCCTGGCTGAGAACCATGGATCTAAGCCATGGTTTAAACTAAGGGTCTAGTGAAACCACTATAAATGTAAAGTCCCTATTTAGGCAATTTTGTAAATTTCAGAGAAAGTTTTGAAATAGGAATAATAGAATGGTTGTGAGGATTAAATGAGTTAGATGTAACCACTTTAGCACATATATCTCAAAGAATATTGTTATAATTACACTTCTCCTTACTCTTACTACTAATATGACTGTATTATATGACTCTAACTAGATTCCATTATTTCAGATGACAAACACTGATAATCCATGACAAGTGGGACAGGTCTACAAACTGTTACAACTATGAATCAGGACAAAGATCTTGCAATGTAACCCATGGGTGTCTCAGTAGAAGATACTGATAATGACAATGAAGTTACTGAAATTAATGAATACAATGGATACGAAAAGAGCAGCTCCTCCAGGTAATAGCTTAATTTTTTTTTATTCTACCGCCTTTATTTTCTCTCACTCCATTGGCAGATACCATTTCTCAACTAATAATGATCTTTTTAAAGTTTTTATTTATTCATTTTTAGACAGAAGGGAAGGGAGGGAGAAAGAGAGGGAGAGAAACATCAATGTGTGGTTGCTTCTCACGTGGCCCCCACTGGGGACCTTGCCTGCAACCCAGGCATGTGCCCTGACTGGGAATCGAACGCCGGCACTCAATCCACTGAGCTACACCAGCCAGAAATCAACTAATAATGACTTTTAAAAAAGGTAGTGTTTGTGGTCTTGAAGGTTTGGAAAATGCTGCACAGAGTACATCCCTCTTGTTTGATTTTACGAGAAACAGTATTGCAAACAGAAGCTTGATGAAAAGAAATATGCTTAAGCTGGCAATAGTGAAACACATAGTAAAATTTCAATTTTGGTCAACACCATCCCTTGGAAAAACAACTGGCTAACCTCCATTTCGTTCCTTACAGGATATCAAATAACATAGCACACATTCATGTATTCATTGGCCAACTGTTAAATCTTAACATTTGCCCATATTTGCTTTAAATCTTTTACTTTTGAAGAAACTAAACATTAGAGTAAAGCTCAAAAACCCAGAACACTTTATTTTTCCCTATTTTTTCCTGTCCTTTTCCTTTTTCTAATTTTTTTTTTTATTTTATTTATTTATTTTTAGAGAGAGGGGAAGGGAAGGAGTCAGAGAGGGAGAGGAACAGCAATGTGTGGTTGCTCCTCACATGGCCCTCATTGGGGACCTGGCCTGCAACCCAGGCATGTGCCCTGACTGGGAATCGAACCGGGACCCTTTGGTTCCCAGCCCACGCTCAATCCACTGAGCTACACCAGCTAGGGCCTTTTTCTAACTTTTTAAAGTTCAACTCAATGAATTATGACAAAACAAACTCACACGACCACCACCAGGTGTAGTGCCAGGTCAAGAAACACCACCGACGGCCCCCCAGAACTCCACTTGAATTCTCGTTCCAAACCACCACCTCCAAGCCTCCAAATTTAATCCCAGTATCCTGTATGTTTGTAACAACCAGTTTCTTGCTTTTCTTTCTTTACAACCTAGATATGCATCCCCAAACACTCTAATTTTTATCCTATTTTTGAATTTTAAACAAACAAATCACATAATACATATTCTTTTGAGTATGGCTTCTTTAGCTCAAAGAATACGGCTTCTTATTCTTGTGAGATTCATCCATGTGTAGAGTTGTAATTTGGGTTCATTGTCCTAGCATGAACATGTAACAGATAATTCATTCTACTACTGATGGACAGTTTCAAACTTTTATCCACTATGAAAAACACTATGAACATTTTTGTATATATTTCACATAAGTCCTGTCTCTGTGTATGTATATGTATATTAATTACTATTCAAACCCACTGACCAAATAAATTGAGGTATGCTCTTATTGTCATATGCATCCTTATCTCAGTTGTTCCTTATTATTCACTGTTAAAACCAATACATAAACATTCTTTTTTTTTAAAGATTTTATTTATTTATTTTCAGAGAGATGAGAAGGGAGGGGAGAAAGAGCAATGTATGGTTGCCTCTCACATGGCCCTCACTGGGGACCTGGCCCACAACCCAGGCATGTGGCCCGACTATGAATCGAACTGGGACCCTCTGGTTCCCAGCCTGCGCTCAATCCACTGAGCTACACCAGCCGGGCCCATAAACATTCTTGTATATCATTTCTGTGCACACGTGGGTAATTTCTCTGGGGTATAAACCAAGAAGTTAAATTGCTGGGGAAAAGTATATGAACATCTTTAATATTACTGTCCAATTACTCCCCAAAGTGACTGTATTCATTCTCATTAACACTTTTAAATGTTTTTCCCCACTTTAATGGGTGTGACATATAGAACTGTAGTTTATCTTGTCATTTCCTTAATAGTGTATAACACTAAGTATCTTTATCAGCCTACGGATTTTTATTTCTACTAATTGTCCATTTTTAAATTGAGCTCTGTTTTCTTTTCCTCTTTAATTCTGATTTCAACATTTTGTTAGTTATATGTATTCCAAACAGAGCATCCCAGGCTCTGGCTTTACCTTTTTATTTTATTTATGATATCATTTGCTGTACCAAAGATTTGAATTTTAATATTCAAATCTGATATTTTCCCCTTTATTGATTATCTATCTTGAATCTTGCTGAAGAAATTTTTTTTCCCACTGGAAGTTCATGAAGGTAGACTTCTCAATTTTCTCCTAAAAGATTAACTGTTGATACTTAAATTGTCATTTCTCCTGTGATTGTTTGACTTTTGCATTTGCTGTTTATTAGGAATGCACTGCCATCCTTTTACTTCAGGCCCCCAGTACCTCAAAAGTACATTGGCTATGGCAGTCACCTTTAAGGTAGAGGAGAAGGTATAGTTCTGTATTTATTGACCAGGTGGCAGGTGTGTTCACTTTGCTGACATACACTGAGCTGTACACTTCTGTATGCATGTTGTAGTGATGTGCTAGAGCTGGCTCATACTAGTTCATCAGAGCCAACTGTTAAGTAGGAATTTTGTGAATTAATTGTCAAACTGTTGGTAGCTTAAAATCAGTCATGTATTAACTATTTACATCATTAAATTCGATAAAAGCTACACAATGAGACGTATTTCTTTTTGCAAGCAGTGTGAAGGTCTTAAAAAAAAAGCTTAAAAACATATATCCTTTGGTGTATGGGCAATTTTACCATGAAGAAGTAAAAGCTCCAGCATGTAAAAGGATAAATACACTTAGATGGTTATTGCAACACTGCTCGTAGTTGCAAACAAAAGCCCCAAAACCAAATCACTAGAAACAACATAATGGAGGAAGGTAAGGGGACAAACTGTTGGAAAAATTATGGTATATACATATTATGAAATATCATGCAACTACAAAAAAAGCATGAGTAAAATCTATTTGTAATCAGTAGAGAGATGCCCCAAACATATAAACGAAAGAAAGCAAACTGCAAAACAATGTACATAATTCAATGAGTACAGCAAAAAACCCTCTTAATACGTATGTCTCTGTGTGTGTCTGCATGACTTCATGAAGAAAGCCGTGGAGGGACGAACTCGCACTGGCTGCGTGGAGGAAAGGGAGGCTGGCCTGGCTGGGGCTCCAAGTAAGGAGCACTGACTTTCTCTGTGCACCTCCATATTGTTCTCATTCCAACAGATTGTTATTTTGTAACTTAAGATAATCCAGTAATGTTTTAAAATCTTACTTATGAAGTTTATAGATCATAACAAAAGTCACATAAGTGGCTGGTTGGCTTATCTATGAATTTTTCCTATTCCAGTCACACTTGTCTTATTGCCAAGCCTTTTCAATGGTCATTTTCCTCAAGGATATTTTTCTGATGTTAAAAAATATTAACAGTTTTTCACTGCTACAGGATTAAATCCAAAATTAGTAAAGAAACGAAAGCATGAGTGAGAATATCTGGGATCTAGTCCTTGTTCTATTTAGTCACTGCAGGACGTTATGGCTCTAACAGTGAAAACAAGACAAATGAGACGGAGAATCAGTTTGCTTTCAGATAACTTGTAGCTTTTAAGGCAACATGGCAAGTGATTGAGTGAAATCATCATAGATTTGGATTTTAGCACTGCCAGTTACTACTTACGTCACATTGAGAAAGTTATTTACCTTTTTAAAGTTTCAGTTTCTGATTCAATAAAGTGGGACTACTACTACTGACCTATCAGAATTACAATGACCATTAAAATATCAATAATACATGTAAAGCATTTACTCATATTGCAATCTAGTAGGCGCTGAATACACACTTTCTGTTACGACAATCGTCCTCATTCTACAAACACCACTTCAAGACCTTCACAATTTTTTCCACCACCAATATTGCTTTGAATCACTTAGGGCAGTGATTTTCAACCTTTTTCATCTCATAGCACACATACTAATTACTAAAATTTTTGCAGTATACCAGCTGAAAACCAGTTTTAGGGCTTACTATACACTAAATACTGAGGTGGGAACTTTATACACATAATCTCTTTTATTTTATTTTTTAAAAATTTATTTATTTTTATTTTTTTTAAAGATTTTTATTTATTTTCAGAGAGAGGAGAAGGGAGAGAGAAAGAGCAATGTATGGTTGCCTCTCACATGGCCCTCACGGGGACCTGGCCCATGACCCAGGCATGTGCCCCAACTGGGAATCGAACCGGGACCCTCTGGTTCTCAGCCCGCGCTCAATCCACTGAGCTACACCAGCTGGGCAAAATTTATTTATTTTTAGAGAGGAGAAGGGAGGGAGAAAGAGAGAGAAACATCAATGTGTGGTTGCCACTCATGCGCCCCCTACTGGGGCCCTGGCCCACAACCCAGGAATATGCCCTAGATTGGGAATCAAACCCATGACTCTTTGCTTTGCAGGCTGGCTCTCAATCCATTGAGCCATACCAGCCAGGGCACAATCTCATTTATTTTAGTTTTTTCATTATAATAACCTTAAGTTATATGAAGCAATCATATTTTATGGATTAAAAATGAGGCTTAAAGAGGCTACATAACAATCAAAGGTTATAAAGTTAGTAGTGGCAGAGTAGAAATTTAAAATTAAAGTTTAGCCCTGGGAACCAGAGGGTCCCGGTTCGATTCCCAGTCAGGGCACATGCCTGGGTTGCGGGCCAGGTCCCCATGAGGGCCATGTGAGAGGCAACCATACATTGCTGTTTCTCTCCCTCTCTCCCTCCCTTCCCCTCTCTCTAAAAATAAATAAAAATAAAAAATCTTTAAAATTAAAGTTTAAAGTGAAAATTTTAAACCTGGAACTGCGAGACTCCAAAACCAGTGTCTAATCATTATGTCAAGCTCTGGTGCCTCAGATTTGAACACGCCCGGGATGTGCTGTTCCTTCTCTTTATTGGAACTCCCCACCCTCCCAGAGCCAATTAAACTCGACTTGCTTCACAAGAGTGTCACTCTCACACCAACATAGTGACATCTTTCCCTCCAATTTGATTTTTCTGTCTAAACCAGCAATTTTCAACCCGTGTGCCACAAGAATTCTTAAAACATGCACTATCTGACTATTTAGTTAGAGTGCTGACCTCCTTTCCCTTAGATTGTCAATAAAAAAAATGACAACAGCCAGCACAATAATAGCCATTCAGTGTGAATGATTCACAATTGCATCTATTATTTTCATCAGATTGGCAAAAAATATATTTTTTGATGTACTGAAGAATTTTAGTAATTAGTTTATGTGTGCCATATGATGAAAAAAGTTGAAAATCGCTAGTCTAAACCACACACTTAGGCATTCAAACACTACAGCATCACAGAATACCTTGTAAGTGATTTTTTCCTTGTTAATGCTGTTTTTTTTTTTCAATATAGATTTGAGTTTCTTAAAGACAGAAGATGTAACTTTTCTAAGTCCCAACACACGTACCTACTACTTTTGACACAGGCACTCAAAAATATTGACAGAATGACAAAATTTTATACTTTCACAGCAATGCATAATCATAAAGAGTTGTGAGAATTAAAAACCTCAAATGTTAAAGGACAAACATTTCTGCCACAAGTACCCTGGTAACAGAGAAAACACAGATGTACATGCCAGTTTTATGACTGTGGAATTGAGGACAATGAATATTAATCAGAACCTCTTTGGTCTCCCAACCTGCCTCCCTCTACGTTTGACAGACAGGCTGTGAAGATTAAATGGCTGTAAACAATGTAAGGAGAAAGAAATCTAACAGTTTCTCTTAAGACATGAAAATTTCCATTTTTGAACCCTTTATGACCGTAACTATTCTATCAGTTTCACTGAGGCTAGAATTAGAACCAACGTGTTTTTCCATTTTGAAGAAATGTGAATGAAAGGATTTGTTTTATTTCTATTTAGATGATGCCCCAGAAGAAAATACTTGCCCATGACAAGAATTTCCCATTACTAATTTAAACTATACTCCACCTTCTTCACACTGGATGAAACCACACATGCCTATAGCAGTCTAGTCTCCATAACCCCTCCAGAGGCAAGCATATATTTTATAAAAGATTTCTTTTTATACAATAAGGGTATTATATTAATAAATGCTAAAAATATATTCTCCCCTTTACGTTGCCCCAATAACACTTCTGGGAAGAATGTGTAGTGAGGGGAGAATATACCTCTTGAAGATTTCTGGTTTTACTCCTTCCTCTCTTCTTACCGTTACTAGACATCGACACATGTTTGCGTAAGCCACAGAAAAACTGGGTTCATCAATAGCCTTCTCAAAGACCAGGTCAATGACTCCCTTCAGCCGCTCCTCTGTGTCAACGGTAAGTCCAGACACCTGCTTCATCAGTTGGTTGAACATCTGTGGTGTCAATTTATTTAGGATACTTCGAACTTTTCTAAAAAGTTCCTAGAAGGGACACACACACACAAAAGAGCATTACAGTAACCGCGATAATATGATGCTTTCTGTAAGAATTACTATTTTGTTTATAACACATAAATTCAACTTTCCAAATTATTCTTTAAAGAATATTCTTATTAATAATATTATTAATAATACACCTCAGATGTATATGCTAAGTAAAAGGAGCTATGCTCAAAATGATTCCATTTACAAGATACTTTGGAAAAAGCAGCATTATAAGTACAACCAGGCCAGTGATTAACAGAGGGGCGCATGAGGGGAAGAGGATGAATACAAAATTCTAAAAGGAAATTTCAGACGGCTGTTGGGAATGCTCTATATCTTGGTTGTGTTGGTAGTTGCATGACTGTGGATGCCTGTCAACAATTACAGAACTATACACAAAAAAGTAAATTTTACTAAATGTAAATTACTGCCCAGTAAAATTAATGAAATCATGATATAATAACTGAAAAGGCCTACACAAATGTTTTGTTTGATCCCTTTAAAAATGTGTATTGGTATAAAAAGATTTTAGTTATGTGCCAACTAAAATACTTTCTCTAGGCAGGAGAAAGTAAATAAATCAATTTAAATTAAAAAAAAAAAACAAAAAACTATATTGCCAAGTTTTTTAGCAATGAGTCATTATTACTTAAAAAAAAAAAAAGATTTTATTTATTTATTTTTAGAGAGGGGAAGGGAGGGAGAAAGAGAGGGAGAGAAACTTCAATGTGTGGTTGCCTCTCACGCGCCTCCTACCGGGGACCTGGCCCACAACCGAGGCATGTGCCCTGAATTGAACTGGCAACTCTTTGGTTGGCAGGCCAGCGCTCAATCCACTCAGCCACACCAGCCAGGGCAAGTTCAGTCTTACTTTTATAAAGAAAAACAAATAAGTTTAGTAGGGATGGGGGAGTCATCTCTACTCTTGAGTCTCTCTAATTTTGCTTGTTATCGACTGAGATAGTATTGTTTAGGTCTAAAACTGTAAACTGTGTTTTACACGAAGAATAAAAATCAACAATCTTCAAATACCTTCAAATATTTCAGAAGATAACAAGTTTAGAAGATAGGATAATAAAAAGATAATTTACTGAAGTAATGTATAGCATATTTTAAAGTTGCTGAGAGTAGATCTTAACAATTCTCATCACAAGAAAAAAATAATTATGCATGATGATGAATATTAACTAGAATAACTGTAGTGATCATTCTGCAATATATACAAATGTCGAATCATGACACTATACACCTGAAACTGTTATATGTCCATTAGACCTTATTTAAAAAAAGGTCCAGCATCAAACAACAACAAATTCACTGAAAAACATTTATTCCCCATAACTGAATATCGACAACCAATTCTATATCAGGCACAAATAAACCCTAAGGCACACTGATGGCCTTCCAGACCGCTGACATTTAGAAGCAGAGCCAAGGTAGTTGTAAGTAACAGAGAAAGCATGAGGTGGATCAGGAGCTGGAGAAGGGAGTTTAGGTACAAGAGTGAGCAGAGGCAATGAGTTAGGGAATGCCTTTAGAAGAAAATGAAAATTGGGCCAGATCATGGACCAAAAAAAAGCTGCAAGTGAAAAAAAAAAGGGACGGGGAAGAAATTTTAGGAAGGGAAAACATTTTAGAAAGGAATTTTTACTGAGAATTTTCTACTTTGGTAACAGAGAACAAGAAGGAAAGATCACAGAACGAGTGTGCACTAACTGGGGGATGAAATGAGGTTAAGTGACAGGTTAAAGGCTAGGGTGGAGAGACAAAGATCGGTCCTGCAGAGGAGGATGAAGCAGAAGAGGTACAAAGCAGGGACCCCATTAATGGAACGACCACAGTAGGGATGTGTAGACGTCTAGACAGGTCATGAGGCAATGTTTCCTAGAACTCCTTCGGGGAGATGAAATCTTTCGATACAGAAGAATAGGGTTACAGGTAGTCATTCATGAAGTTATAATATGGTAGTAAGAATGAAAGAGTGAAAGAGTTTTCTGGAAGTGGAGGCAATAATAAAACCACTGTTTTGACAAAAAAGGAAACACATAAAATAACAATTAGCAAGAGCATCAGTTCAAAATGGGGTATACCTGTGCAGAGAAGAATAAAACTCCACATAAAAAAGAGGGAATGAAGCAAAGATGCTCCTTATTTAGAAGACATTAGATCAAGAAAAATAAGGTTCTATGGGCCCTAAAAAATGAAGTTTATTTATGCTTCATTACATTTGCTCTATCTAGTCACTAAAGAAAATAATTTTTGACAGTTTAATATAATTATTCTAATGTTTTTGAAATAAAAATTAATCAACAATGGGTACAACTCTTCCCTGACTGGTGTGGCTCAGTGGATTGAGCACCAGCCTGCAAACCAAAAGGTAGCAGGTTCGATTCCTAGTCAGGGCACATGCCTGGGCTGTAGCCCAGGTTCCTCAGCTGGAGACCTGTGAGAGGCAACCAATCAATATGTCTCTCTCATACTGATGTTTCTTTCCCTCTCTTTCTCTCTCCCTTCTTCTCTAAGAAGTAAATAAAATCTTTTAAAAAAAGGGTAGAACTCTGTTAACAGAGTAAAGGGAGGCAGATTATAAGTCACAACAAATGGACTATTCAGTAATCACCACACTGTGGGTAACAATCTCTTGAAGCTTCATTTTTCCTCATTTGAAAAATAGAGAATATCTATTCCTTTCTTTGTAGGTTTGAAGAATCTAATGAAGTAAGGCACTAACACAAACACATTAAATACTGAAACAAGACATCTTCAATAATTCAGCAGGAATTTTAACTTTCTTTTGTAAGTTGTTTAGGCCTCTTATCATTGAGCATTTCGTAGGTGATTGGAAGGAGGGATGTAGAAAGTATTTTAAAAAAACAATGAAATATATTGAGAGTAAATGGAGGGAAGATTAGGTACTGGATATCAGTGAACCTGGAAAAGGATGTACTTAGGGACAAACATCTGAGCAATCACTAGAAGGTGAACAAAGGCAAGTAGCCAAGTAAGACCGACAGCATAGCTTCCATCAAAGATGGAGACGCAGGTAGATACACTTTGCCTCCTTGTACAACCAAAACAAGGACAACAATGAATTTAAAAAGAAAAATAACCAGAACTGCCAGAAAATTGAACTGTATGGAAGTCTGACAACCAAGGAGTTAAAGAAGAAACATTCATCCCAAAAAAATATGGCCCAAAAGAAACAACAGATCAAACCTCCAGAAAAAATACAACTAAACAATAAAGAGATAGCCAACCTATTGGATGCAGAGTTCAAAACTCTGACAATCAGGATGCTCACAAAGTAGAGAAAGAAGTGAAGGCTATGCAAAGTGAAATAAAGGAAAATGTACAGGGAACCAACAGTGAAGGGAAGGAAACTGGGACTCAAATCAACGGTTTGGACCAGACGGAAGAAATAAACAGTCAACCAGAACAGAATGAAGAAACAAGAATTCAAAAACATGAGGACAGGCTTAGGAACCTTTGGGACAACTTTAAATGTTCCAACATCTGAATTATAGGGAGGCCAGAAGAAGAAGAGGAAGAGCAAGAAATTGAAAACTTAGTTGAAAAAATAATGAAGAACTTCCCCAATCTGGCAAAGGAAGTAAGACTTCTAGGAAGTAGGGAAGCTCAGAGAGTTCCAAAGAAGTTGGACCCAAGGAATCACACACCAAGGTACATCATAAGTACATTACCCAAGATTAAAGATAAGGAGAGACTCTTAAAGGCAGCAAGACAAAAAGAGACAGTTACCTACAAAGGAGTTCCCATAACTCTACCAGCTGATTTCTCTAAAGAAACCTTGCAGGCAAGAGGGGATGGAAAGAAGTATTCCAAGTAATGAAAGGCAAAGACCTACATCCAAGATTACGCTATCATTTAGAGTAATCATTTAGAATGGAAGGGCAGATACAGTGCTTCCCAGTTAAAGTCAAGTTAAAGGAGTTCTTCATCACCAAGCTCTTATTTTATTTTTAGTTTTAGTTTTAGAGAGGGGGAAGGGAAGGAAAAAGAGAGGGCGAAAAACATCAATGTTTGGTTGCCTCCCATGTGCCCCTGCACTGGGGGCCCAACCTGGCCTGCAACCCAGGTATGTGCCCTGACTGGGAACTGAACGGAACCAGCAACCCTTCGGTTCGCAGGCCAGTGCTCAATCCACTGAGCTATACCAGCCAGGGCACTAAGCCCTTATTATATGACATGTTAAAGGTACTTATCTAAGAAAAAGATAAAAAATACAAACAGTAAAATGACAACAAACTCAAAACCATCAACAACCGAACCTAAAAAAACAAAAACAAATTAAGTAAACAACTAGAACAGGAACAGATTCACAGAAATAGAGATCACATGGAGGGTTATCAGTGGGAAGGGGTAGGGGTGGGGTAAATGAGGGAAAAGGTATAAGGAATAAGCATAAATGGTAGGTACAAAATAGACAGGGGGAGGTTAAGAATAGTATGGGAAATGGAGAAGCCAAAGAACTTCTATGTATGACCCATTGACATGAACTAAGGTGGGGAATGCTGGTGGAAGCAGGGGTACAGGGTGGAAGAGAATAAAGGGGAGAAAAAATATGGGACAACTGTAATAGTATAATCAGTAAAATATATTTTTAAAAAATAAGTTTGACAGCATAACTTTGTGATGGATAAGTTCATCTTGGTTCTGACATTCTCTGAACAACTTTATTGATTAGTTTATTTGTTTGACAAGTATTTACTGAGTATCTACTATGTATGAGGTCCTCTGTTGGTGCTAAATGAAAATCAATATTTATAGGGCACATCTCTGATCCCAGGAACATCATCATACTGAGTATCTGGCTGGGATCCAGGAACTGTGCCAAGTGCTTTATTTTACTTCATTTAATCTTCACCATGGCCCTATGAGGTAGGTAACATGAGATATAGTAGAGGTAACCCAGGGATAGGAACTGGCATTGTACGTACAGCAAAGGATGAACCAGGTTCTACATTATTTGACACACACAAAATTTTGTGTGGATTAAAGGAATTCTTCAACTTACCCTACGGAGTTTTGAGAACAAGATATGCATATAAAAATGCAAACAATTCGCCCTGGCTGGTGTAGCTCAGTGGATTGAGCGTGGGCTGGGAACCAAAGGGTCCCGGTTCGATTCCCAGTCAGGGCACATGCCTGGGTTGCAGGCCAGGTCCCCAGTGAGGGCCATGTGAGAGGTAACCATACATGCTGTTTCTCTCCCTCTCTGTCTCCCTCCCTTTCCCTCTCTCTAAAAATAAATAAATAAAATCTTAAAAAAAATGCAAACAATTCAATTTTATTCCAAAAGACTCTAAAACAAGATCGGTTTCGTTAATTCTAACTCATCATAAGTCAAGGTCTGACAAGGAGGCATGAAGCGATAGACCAAGTGGACTATTACACAGTAAACACTGAGAGTCTAAAAATACACTTTTCATAAAAGCAAATATGGGTCCAAGCCTAAATGATAGGATTCTATGATTTATGAACCTTTGAGACACAGTGTCTGTTCTGAAAAGCACACACAAAGCAATTTCAGAATAAAGTAAGTTGTCTGGTATCCAGGATGGTTTTTAGAATAATGCTTACCTTACAACAGGAAAAAATTACAGAAAAATCTTTAAGATCTCCAAATATATTAATAGGGCAATATGACAAGCTAAAACAGCATCATTATAACTCCAAAAATAACGGTAGAACGTGCTTCTGCTCTCACCTGGGTTTTAATGTTTTCAGGATCCTCGGCTTGGCTGTCTCGTTTCTGACTGGGCTTCCAGGCATTCTCTGCCTTCTTCAGGTGCACGTCTTCTTTCACAGAGACTGTGATGATCTTCCTGGGTTCTCTTCTCTGGCCAGGCTGAGATCTCCGTGGTCCAACACTCAACAACTAGGACAAGAATATTCTTTATTACATTTACACAGAGTACTTACAATTTACTGTCTGTGCTACGCTGCTCAAGCCAAGCCTGATGATCACACCAAACACATCGGGATGCAAAGATGAATGTTAGGCACTCTATTTAGATTTGATCTTTTTGAGGAGTTGGGGGAGGGGGGGTTAGGTCACCATCAATGTAATGCTCTCCACCACTATAATTTTAGATCCTGAAGTCCTAAATGAAATAAAGTGATGGAAAATTATATTCAATAAAGCTGTTGTTTCTCACAAAGAAAGATAACCCTTCGCTGATGCTCTAGTTTTTACTAGTTGTAACTTTGAACTGGTTACTTTGAATAACTACAAAAATCCACATACAGTAATAATCAGACACAAATCTCCTTCAAAAACTGGATGAAATGCAAAAACAACCTTATCACGAAAATTCTCTACAGCACAGACATCCAGCTTTGCTGCAGGTTTTAATGGATCCCTCTGAATTTGCTGGGCCAGAAATACTAAAATAAGTCTTTCTTATATCATTAATGAGATCCAACTAAATTGCTCCCTGAAAGAAACTATTTTCCTCTCTTTATGAGTTCTTTGTTCCTGCTACAGTCCCACTACACTCACCACGTTAAACCAGTGACATATGCTGGCACGTCGCACTGGCCATCGAATCAAACTGGTTATGTGCGATAAGGAGGTAAAGGTGCATTCTCTGTACTCACAGTCACAACAGCTGCTACATTAAACGCTTAGAAATAATTTTGCAAGATTAAACTCTTGGGTTGATGGTAAGTTCTGCTCCTCTGTTGCATAATGAGAGCCTTTACATTTTCTGATATAGCATTCTCTAAATGCTGAGAAAATACTGCCATTAGGTTTCAAGAGGGAAGGAAAAAAGCTTCACACAACATATATAGACCAGAATCATATTATCACTTAATGCCCCAATACTGCCCTTCTGAATTCATATAAAGCTTCAGGAGAGGAAGCAGAAACTTACATGTCATACTTTACATAAAAAGACAGGTTATAAGAGAAGCATGGTTTCAGGCCTAGGCTGAGAATCTTAAAAGCTTTTACACATCACTCATTCACAGAATTACTCTAATATTTCATCATCTGCCCTAATTAGAAACAACAGTACCAAGAACATATCAGGATCAAAAGTTAGAATTTCTAGGCACTATACACTAACTTATCAAGTATATCCAGCCAAGAGCCCAGTACTGATGATATGGTCTCAGACTATTAGTAAACATTAAAAAACAAGAGTCATTCAAACCCAGAGGCAATAGGCATGGTGTAACTAAAAAAGAACTAAACAGAATCATCAGACTGAAAAGTACCAACAGGAAACAGTTGCTAAACCAGCCAGTACTACTATAAGAAAAATTATTTATAATGGAAACTTTGATAAGATTGCCTGGACAAAACAATTCTGTTAACAAAATGTAGTAAAACAAGGACTGTATGTTTTTTATAATTCAGGTTATATTCTAGTGTTAATTCACTAAGGTTAACCTCTTTTTCAATGCTTGGATGAAGTCCAAATTCAACATTACATCACAAGACATTTAACTTAATCCATGCATTTACTCATAAAAATGTGTCAAGGACAAAGGCTGGTGGCTGTAATCAAAGATTATGGCGGCAAAAATCACGTAAGAGCAATAGTATGCATATTGGAGATAAAATTTTAATCACATTTAGACAAATGTAGAAAGTGCCCATTTCCAAAAAATACTGCAAACATCAATGAATATGCCTTGGAATTTGAATCTAGAAAGTAATTTATGCCACATCTCTTTACCTGCCTCAAGACACATACGTGTGATTTTCAAAGGAGCAGCACAGAGATGTGAGCTCTATCACTAAATAGATAACAATGTTAATAAATATTGTTAGTCCTGGATAAAAAAGTTGAAATTATAACCATGTGCAAGTGCCCAAGAAAACTTTTAAAATTATATTTGTAACTCTAGTTATAATTAAGATAGACACTGTTCACAAATACTTATCCAAGAATACTGAGTTCTTCAAAAGATGACTATACTTATAAATGCTTAACATGCTTATTAATTAATTAATCTCTAATGTTCTCATGTTTACACTCTGAGAATGAATTCACCATCTGGAACATCAACGTCTGGAAGGAATGTGGTGTAGATCTGGAGAAAAGAGGCAGATCACAAGACAAAAGAACTGTGGATTCTTGAGTCCAACTCTGCTATTTATGAGTGAAGTTTCTGTGAGCAAGTCTCTTAACTTTGTTGAACTTAAGCTTTCTCATATAATAAATTGCTTGTCCTATCTGTGAAAGTTATTAGGAGAATCATGACACGCAAAATATAAGGCATATAAAGGTACCACAAAATCTAGGTAAGGTATCAGCATGAATACCAAAGCACCAAAGGAACTTTTAAAAAAGTGATATGTATATTGGTGTAATTAATTACTTTTACACATTTTGTGTCCTTTAAAAAATTTTTAAATTTATTTTTAGAGACCTGGGAAGGTAAAGAGAGAAACATTGATGTGTGAGAGGTATATCGACTAGCTGCCTTTCACATGTCCTCAACCAGTGACCTGGCCTGCAACCCAGGCATGTGCCCTGACTGGGAATCGAAGTGACAGCCCTTTGGTTCACAGGCTGGTGCTCAGTCCACTAAGCCACACCAGCCAAGGCTTGTGTCTTTTTTCGTGTGAAAAATTTAATACAAATTGTCAAATTTATAGTGTCCTTCAAAAGCTGCACCATATATAGTGAATGACTTAATATATTTTGCTCTGTATAATGCACATTTTTGCCAAAATTTTGAGGAGAAAATAAGGATATGCATTATACACGGGTAGTACCTGAAATACCTTGTTTCTGTTCTTATGCTTTATAATTATTTGTTACATAAAATTTCTTATACCGCTTGGCTGGTGTAGCTCAGTGGATTGAGCGCGGGCTGGGAACCAAAGGGTCCCGGTTCGATTCCCAGTCAGGGCACATGCCTGGGTTGCGGGCCAGGTCCCCATGTGAGAGGCAACCACACATTGCTGTTTCTCCCTCTCTTTCTCCCTCCCTTCTCCTCTCTCTAAAAATAAATAAATAAAATACAAAAAAAAAAATTTCTTATACCATAATATGTTAAAAAATAAATGCTAAAACTCCTTTATAATACAAAAACCAAGTATGTGAATATAAGTAAATAAAAAATTGAATTAGAAAGTTAAAACAAAAGATTCTTTCCTCAAAGTTTTGGCCAAAAACATGGGTGGACATTATATGCGGCTAAATACGGCATTAATAAAACGCAAAATCTGGCATCCAATACTAAAAGTTATGAAGTGTACAAACAGAAATAAAGCCTGGTCTCTTTAATTCATGGACAGACTGTCATGACTGATGGCTAGAAAAGAGACTTTAAGGCAGAATGTGATCAGGGTCCACACACGTAAGAACCAATATAAAGCATCAAAATTTGGGGTTAACTCGTGAGCCAAATTTTTTTTTGGGTGAGCTGGGAGTTTGAACTTTTTGCCCACTCTCATATAGTTTTCTTGAATATATTAAATTAGAAATTATACTCATATCTTAGAGTTTACTATACATATTGCTCTTATTCAGAGACTATAACCTCAAACTGCTTACCTGGTAACCAAAGGAAATAGGACCACTACTCATCGTAGCAATTTTTAAAGAGAGACAACTAATTGTTACTTTAAGAAGAAAGGAAAGCATAATATGAGGTCAAGAAAACTTTGCCCCTAGGAGTTTTATATTATAGTTCAGCTAATCTCAGAGTTAGTCGAAATGAATATAAATGGTAAGTTACTAGTCTAGGCCTACTGACCCTCGCTCAATGCATTTCTTTTGGGGAACTCTCTGTGCTGTCTGTGAACAGATTACCATTAAAATGCCACAACCGCTATGTGATTTGACTTTTAAAAAGCTACAGAGATGATACTGCGTGCTTCAAACTGATACGCACTTTATTGTCCATCAAAAGACCTCTGTATCTGAAAACTGCATATGACATATTAAAACAACTGCTATGCAATAAAAATATTTTATAACAAGTCTGTTGCAGGAGAGTTTATACTAGGAACTATGGGTATTTAAGCCATACTATGAAGCATATCTAGCAGATACTAAGATTCTTGGGTGGTAACCATTTATAAGCCAATTTGGAAGCTGGTAAAAATGACCACATGTATGGAACCAGAAACTACGAAGAATAGGGCTACTGCTTTTTTCCAAATAACATTATTGATTGCTCCTTCATCTATATCTACAACAATATACCAAAGTAAGCTGGACAAATTAAATGGAGGATACTTGTTAGCTAATGGATATACAGAAGAATAATTACTTGCATTAAACCAATAGATATCAATTTCACTTTAAAATTAGCTTGTGGCATATGACAGAGCTATTTAAAGAAAGTGATTAAACAATTAAAGCTGACCTTTCTAAAGACACTACGAATTCTTGATAATGGCTCATTTCTAGTCATATTACTTTGCGTGCACTGAATAACTCATTTATCTGATATATGTGGGCACAGAGATTGGTGGGCAAACATACACTGTGATAGTTACTTTTAAAATTCACTTTCTAATTTCAATATTTTAAGAGAGATGAAGTTTATTCTCAATTCACAGTATTTCCTTTTTGCTATACCTAATTAGCGGACAATAGAAACCTGGTAATAAAAAGTCACAGTACACACTGGAAGAAGAGATGTGGCAATTTACACCTTTTGCTAGTGACATATGAACAAAATTGAGCAATATGATCATCACAGATGCTGCTTACCAGAGATTAATGAAAATGCCACTAACACTGTTTCAAATGTTTGGCAAAACAGAGATATAAATCAAAACAAAAACAAAGACAAACGCTGATAAAATATAAATTTAAGCAACCAAAAAGGGAAATAATACTGAAAAATAAAGTCTAAAGTAGATTCTAGAAAGCTGCTAAGATTTTCTGGTGAGGAAATTCAAATTCTATAATAATCTTATCTCATCATTTATAGAAAATAAAGGTTAAATTTCAAAACTGTGTGAGAACAGAGGTCTTTAAAATGGTGGTGCCCAATAAACAATATGCTTTAAATTAAGGAGATTTTCTGTAGGTTTTACAAAGCCTCCAAATAGTGTATGCATTTAAATACTTTCAATCAGGCTGCAGGTAAACAATCAAATAATTCAAATACCTATTAAGTGACATCTGTTTTCAGATGGTGTAATCTTATTTCCAAGCAGGTTTTAAAAGTTGCCACTACAGAAATAAAAAGGTGATGGGGAAATAAAAAGTGTCACCTTATACAAAAATATTTTTACAAACATCAAATAGTCTTAACAGGGCGATCTGCAAATGTACATCAAACCCCAAGCTCCTCCAGAACTTTAAGTGCTCTCAAGCCATTCCAACTTGGGAAAAAGAAGCATTCCCATCAATGGCAACTTTTCCCCATGCTTTCTGCAAGTCTACAAAGCAAGGAGTAGGCCGACGGCGCCAATCCCTGCACAGGGCAGTGCCCCAGGTAACTCCATTGGTGAGGCCATCTCCACCGCTGCAGGGCCTGCCACTGGGGGTGTGAAGGCAATCTGCAGTTTACAACACTACACTCTTGTACGTGTTATTTGTTCATGTTTTCACTTCACAAACTATTGTAAGTGATACAAGCAAAACATAAAGGACTCTAACACTAAAGACTATTGTTTTAAAAAAAAAAGATTCAGCACACCCCTAGAGGCAGGCTCTTCAGGGGTGGGCCCGGCATCACCAGTGGAGTGTAAGGTGGTGCTTTGCTCTGTTCCAGAATTGGCAATCCATGCCTGCTCTGCACTTTGCAAATCTGTAGAAACACAGACAAAGAGATGACCATTAGCTGAAAGTCATCAGAAATCTCTAGTATACCAGCAAACCTCAAAACAAAATAGGAATCATACTCAATGTTCTTTTTTTTTTTAACCCTTTGCAGGTCATTTCAAGGCCAAATTCATGTAGACAAGCTTCTTTCAAATAAAAACGACTCAAGTGTACTCTTTATTTACTTTAATATTAGTTTGGGAAGGATAGTCTCTACCTCTTCTACTCTTCTTCCTGTTTAAAGGAATCAACAAATAAAAGCTGCTCTCTGGCTGTCAGACAAGGTGTCATGAAGCCTACAGCAGTCTCTAATTGGGCCGTAATGAACTTGTACTTACAGGTACACCTCTTCCACCGGAGGTCTGCCTTCCGAAATCTGCAAAGGCTGGAGTAAAATCTGGTCCTCGAGGCAAAATCCGAGGGTCCAGATTTCGCAATGGCAATTTGGGTTGGTTGATCTGCACAAAGAAGAAAAGCTTAACAAAAGTTCCAGAGCATCCAGTACCACAAAAATAAAACCTTAGATTGAAAAATTATGTCACCTGAAATGGTAAGCACTGGCTTTCTGAACCAGTGAAAGTCCAATGTGAACCCGGTAGCTTCTTCTGGGCTAGCATTAGAGCCCTTAGGTCAACAGTGGTTTTCTGATGCCCTGGGACTGATTAGGCCTAAAATTCCTAAGGAGAAGCTAGACATAATCGGTAAACTGGCTCACTAGTCAGGATCAGTAGAACACAAGATGATCTATTTTGGGATTCTATAAACTAGGGTCAAATTTTAGATTTTTTTTTTTCCTAGCATATTCACATTAGAGCACCTGCCTATGAGAATCCTGCTATTGCTCATTTTGGTTTTGATGCTGTTGACTTGTAATTAGAAAAAGCATGCATTCTGAGTGGACAGTGAGTCTCAAAAGGAGATTATGTTTCATGTGTGATAACTCATTTAAGATCTCACTTTGTCTAGCCCTGGCTGGTGTGGCTCAGTGGATTGAGCACGGGCTGTGAACCAAAGGGTCGCCAGTTCGATTCCCAGTCAGGGCACATGCCTGGGTTGTGGGCCAGGTTACCAGTGGGGGCCACATGAGAGGCAACCGCACATTGCTGTTTCTCTCCCTCTCTTCCTCCCTTCCCTTCTGTCTAAAAATAAATAAATAAATAAATCTTTAAAAAAAAAAAAAAAAGATCTCACTTTGTCTAGTACACAGAAGTTATCTGGCTTTGCATAGGCATAGAATATGACCATAGACTTGGCAAAGCTAAGTAGCTCAGCGAAAATCAACTAATGATTGGCCAAAGTCAGAAACAGATAAGGAAGGAAGACAGGAAGGAATATTTCCTGAAGGGATAATCTAATTCAGTGAATAAAGCACTGAAGCAGCCTTAAATTAGCACCGCCAATCATTCTGCTGCCTCATGTAAGTCCCTACGGGAAAAGACTGAGCAACAGAAATACTTAGACCTGTTGCTCTAAGAAAGTAAAATAATATACATAAGGTTTGGAAATCTTAATAAGAGATGGGTCTCATTCTCTACGATATTTACCCTCTACTTTGATTAGGGATTAATAGTTCCTCTTCAAAACAATGTTTCATCATCAGCACTGGTTCATCACTGACTGACATGAATACTTGGGCAGATAAACATCTGACTTTACTCCTTTTAATTTAAAACAGATAAAAATAAACACTGACTGTACTCATTTTCTGTATGCATCATTAAGGTCAGATGTGAAGATAAAGGATGCCTATTTATTTGCACAGGATTAAAGACTAATCACTATGAGAACCTAATGGAAGAATTTTGAGATATATATTATTTGAATTATGTTGACTACTATTTAAGTTTGATCTGCCAAATACCTTCCTGGGTTTATGACCTGTCCTAACGCCATTCTAATTCCATACTGAAATTTTAGAATGGTGGGGTGGGGAAAGAGGTCTGTATCACTTTAGCTCTATTAGCCCAACAAACAATTTTTACCACATTGCTAGGAAACAGCCATAATGAGCAGACAATCAGTTTTAAAACTTCACCACTCAAATATGGGTCAAATCCCAGTATCATTATAATATAAGAAATCCAAAATCCAAACTCTAATTCTTAAACATTATACATTTTAATTCAAATACCAGTTAGTCTTACAATTCCTAAAATTGCTCATACTTTACATATTGGCACTGATCATAAAAACCATTTCCAAACAGAAAGAGATAATCACGCTCTGAGGACTCAGCTTACCTTGTCGAGGACCACATCGCTGATGGGAGGCAAGCCCTCTGGTTTCTGTATACAGGCTGGCATGAACTGAAAGTCCAACAAAAACTCCCTGTCATACTGCTTCTTGCCTTCAGTATCAGCAGGCTTCCAGGATTCTAGAAGAATGAAGGCAGAACCACCTGTCTATAAGATCATTCTATGTGTATCCAGTAAAAGTACAAACCAAATCCAGTATTTACTTTTTCTCATTATAAACAAACAAACACAAATGCAACATGGAGCTATAGTCAGGAAATGTCACATAAAGATTTTATATTGCCATTTGTTCTTTTATTCCTTCAGGATGCCTCTGGACAGAAGAGTAATCTGGAATAAGTTGATATAGGAACCACTTCACATACACATTCAGCAGCCTTTGGGTCCTCAGTAAATAAACTACCACACCTATAAATACCTCAGAACTAAGGCATTTAATAATATTCTTGTTTTCAGGGAAAAGAAGGATACTTTAGTTGTTCACTTGGCAATGATATTTTGGAGAGAAAAAGGTAAAAAGACAAAAACAAGTAACGTTTAAGATTATGAAAAATTTAAGCAGCTAGATATAAAATTTTTCCCTTGACTACAGTTTAACCAGGAGAAAATAAAATAATGTACTTGAAATAATAAATGGCAGATACAAAATAGACAGGAGGAGGTTAAGAACAGTATGGGAAATGGAGGAGCCAAAGAATTTATATGAATGACCCATGGACATGAACTGTATGTCCATGGAGGAGGGGGGGTGCTATTGGAGGGGCGGTGCAGGGCAGAGGGGAATAAAGGGGAGAAAAAAATGGGACAACTGTAATAGCATAATCAATATATTAAAAAAAGAAATGTTTCTTGAAACAATATTACCTTTACTACATGTAATGTGCTGACATATTTTATTCTACTTTCCTTTTAAAAAATTGTTGGTTGTAACTCACTAAATTAATTTCAAAATCTATTAAATGAATTTAAATTAGCATTTGAAAAACACTGGTCTAGATGATTTCTGAGGTCTGATATTTCACATTCGAACCCTATCTCAATGCAGAAGGCACTCCAGATTTGGCAGACAAAGAAAAAACTCTTCATTTATCCAAAACTTTCTATCAAAGGAGCCACCACCTCTCCCTACGACACCAAATAGCTCCACAACCTCAAAGTCAAGCACAGTTTACATGGTACTGGGAAAGAAGTTGAATGTATCTGATGGCGTCTAAAGATGCAATATCCCGTGGTGTTGACCACATATTTCACAGGGAACTTCTCATCCCGCAGGTGCTCAGTGATGCAATCAGACTGCTTCTGACTCATTACTGGAGTTCAGTTCTATAACAATTTCTGTCAACAAATTGAGTTCAAGTCTTGTGAAATGATAAGTACCCTATCTCGAGTAACACAGTCATATCTGAAATATCCCCTTCACTTAAATGAAGTTAAATTTCCTCTGTTAAATCAACCAGCCTAACGATGACTGACTCCCTCTGCCAGCTGTACTGCCAATGCCAGCGGAAGCAGAACGCCAGCATGCGATATCACTTCCACCAACACAGGGCTCTCTGGATTTGCTGATCACTAACTTATGCCTGCTAACCACTTCTGTAAATACTACAGAATCACTATGATGAGCCTTTCCCTTCTGTCCACTATTTCACTATAAGGAGGTAACATTTCTCTAAGGTGGCAGTAGAGTAAAAGGAAGAAAGAAAGATGTACACAGGAAGGCAAGGACAAAACTTACCTGGTTTAAATGGGAATGTGACCCCTTCACCAGAACTATCAGTGGAGCCTGAATTAGCATCTATTCCTTCACCCTCAGAAACACTCTCAGCACCATTACGTACAGGCTCAGTTTCTTCTCCATTTTCTTCCACAGCTTTCACTTTTTTTAGGTCTGAGGAGTCTCTCTCAGGATGAAACCCTTGGCTCATTTTATCCTGCTCACATTCAAGTACTTTGTCACCTGAAAGCTCTTCTTCAGCTGCAGGCTAAAGCATACGTGAACAAAGAAGTTATATATTTTGTCACTGTGTGTAAATACATATGAACACTTACACCTATCCCTTCAAAAGCACAGGAAAACATGTCACTCAAGATAAGGATGTCTGTGCTCAGCCTCTACAGTACTAGAAAGGTAAGTTGCTTAAAACACTTTTCTCATTTTATCTCCTGAGATGATGCAGACAATTTACATGGCTACTGAAATGCTTTAACATGACTAATGAAATCTGAATGTACCAAAGGTTAGAAGAGAAAGAACTGTTAATCCTTGGAACTTGATGGACATGAAACAGTCCTAGTCAGAAATCTAAATCAAGCACACCTACCTACCCTTACTACTGCAGCTCAGCAAATATAAAAAGAAACACTACGGGGGAGGGAGGGGTGTGGGTGTGGGGTGGGTGTGTGTATGTGCGCACGCGCGCGCTGTCTTCTGGATACAAAATGGAGAGTTCGATGAATAGTTTAAAGTATGTAAGTCCCATAAAGTTGATCATCTCTCATTTTACAAGGATGCCACGTGTCAGGTAAAATCTATTTTGTTTATTGGTTCTTAAAATTTTCTGAGGCTGTGACCTTATTCAAAACATATATGGAAAAATGCTTGCAATATATTCCCCTAGGGACAAATCTGGGTTCTAGTGCATCCTATTTTTAAAAAGCAAAATACAACTGCATTATTCACCAGAATATTTTTGACCATTTTTTGACCAAATCCAAAAAATGTATTTAAGGTTATATGAACTATGAAAACTCCTGCAAAGTTCTTCATGAACTTTAAGTCTCTTTTTCATGAAGGGTAAACGCTCTGAAAACTATTCTTTGGAAGAAGCGTTCAAAAGAAATAGGCATTCCAATTGATAAGTTCTCATGAGAAAAACCAAAAATGAAATGTTCTGTTGAACTGGTTCAACAAAAGATTGTATAAGAGAATGTTATACACTCAAGAAAGTGGTTGCCCCAATTGGTTTATTAAATTATGTGGTTTTTTTTAAAGATTTTATTTATTTATTTTTAGAGAGAGGAGAAGGGAGGGAGACAGAGAGGGAGAGAAACAGCAATGTATGGTTGCCTCTCACATGGTCCTCACAGGGGACCTGGCCCGCAACCCAGGCATGTGCCCTGACCAGGAATCGAACCGGGACCGTCTGGATCCCAGCCGGCGCTCAATCCACTGAGCTACACCAGCCAGGCAGAAATTATGTGTTTTTATTAAAGAGTTACAAATCCTATTTTGTTATATAAGTATTATAACAAGCATTATACTAGTAAGTTTTCTTCTACTATACATCAGATCATGGGGAAAAGATAGGAAATTTTATTTTTTTTAAGATTTTTTTAATTTTTATTTTTAGAGAGAGGGGAAGAGAGGGAGACAGAGAGGGAGAGAAACAGCAATGTATGGTTGCCTGTCACATGGCCCTCACTGGGGACCTGGCCTGCAACCCAGGCATGTGCCCTGACTGAGAATCAACCCGGCGACCCTTTGGTCCCCAACCCATACTCAATCCACTGAGCTACACCAGCCAGGGCAGGAAATTTTTAAATGTTATCAAAAGCCTTGGTTGGTGTGACTCAGTGGACTGAGTGCCAGCCTGCAAACCAGAGGGTCACCAGTTCAATTCCCAGTCTAGGGCACATGCCTGGGTTGCAGGCCAGGTCCCCAGTAGGGGGTGTACAAGAGACAACCATACACTGATGTTTCTCTCCCTCTCTTTACCCCTCCCTTCCCCTCTCCTAAGATAAATTAAATCTTTAAAAAAATGTTATTGACAGAAATGGATTTTAGGTCTATTTCTACAACAGAAATAGTTAAGATCACAAACACACACAAGTACGCGCGCACGCATGCTTCTCAGCTCCCTAAAGAGAGAGACAGTATGGTAACTACTGAAAGAAAGAAAAGACAAACATAAAAATCCAAGAAAATAAAGGCTGAGATGATTTCTTTTTATAAAACACGGCAGAAAATAGGCATCTTTTAAACACTGGGGAAAAAAATACATCAACCAAGTATGAATCATGAATTAGCAACCTCACTTTTTTTTATTCTACTTATTATGAATCTAAATGAACTCATAATGACCTTGTAATACCACCTTATAATTAAATACAGGTCATCAAGAAGACCTTTAATAATTTAGCATGTGAGGCTATGAATGGTACTTAACCTTATTAAATAGCAGTATACTATGTTATTCTACATACAATAATATAGAATTCTTATTTTGGAGCTTGTTAAAATGTGAAAAAAATGCTGTTTTTAGAGAAAAATAATTTGGTAACTTCTGTGTAGAGGTTGTAATGGTTGAAAAAACTTCCAAAGAAGAATGTTTTATAATGTGAATATTATATGAGATTCAAATTTCAATGCCCATTCATAAACTCCCTAAAATCAACAACAATGGATAATTTATTAGATATTAAAAGAGAATGTATTATTTGGAAAGTTAACTTCTAACTGGAAAAGGCAGTATAAAACTTGTTCAATAAATAACAAACCAGAACACAGAATCATTAAGATGTGTGAAACACATTGTTAAAAGAGATATTTTTCAAGGGAATCCACAAAAATAGTGCATTATATATTTATGATAATTATTTTTCTTTGAGCAGACTGAAGTTCTATTCAACTAGCTCGTTAAGTGTGTAACAGTTCCTGAATTGTTTACTCAGAAAATCAGGTTGAAAAAGAAAGCACCTTATTGTATGGGCTGTCAAAAGTGAACCTTTTATAGGAACTTAAGAATTTAGTTGACAAAACTGTGTGCTTAATGCCTGAGTTTTTTAAAGTGCTAAAAAAAAATCAGACTGACAACTATGTATACAACAAATGATGAAATATCCTAAAAATTTTAAACAAATTTTAAGATGCCTTGACTAGAATTTGAAGATGAATCATCTTTCAAGTAATCTTTCTAGGCCACAATTTAAAGAATTTAATCAAATACTTCCAGTGATGAACAACCCAATACAATAGGCCGATACCGGAAACAGTCTTTAAAAGGCTGACGCCGCCCTAAGGAGAGCTTGATGATCAGTGAGAATGAAGACAGTGACAACCAGTATTTACAATGTACTCTAACGAATACTCAGTTTTATGAAAGGGGCTAGGATTTCAGTAAAAAAGCCTGTCTGCAAATTACCAAACACCTTTTTATACTTTTAAACTACAAGGTTAAAAAAGTGATTGGTTCAAAATGAGTCAAAATCCTGCTTTGGATTGAAGAACAGCAATCCAAAGCAGGTCTTAGGAAACTGTGGCTCGGGGGCCATATCTGGCTCATAGCCTGTTTTTCTATAGTGTCCAAGGTAAAGATGATGTTTACAACTGTAATGCTTGATAAAAACTCTGAATAATATTTCATGAGATATGACTATGACATGAAATCTCAATGTCCATCAATAAAGTTTTACTAAAATATAGCCACACTGATCTGTTTACACATTGTCTATGGCTGCTTTTGGGTTACAGCAGCAGAGATGAAAAGCTGTGACAGGAACCACACTGCACAGTCCACAGAGCCTGAATTCTTTACTGTGTGAACCATTACAGGGAAACCTGCCAACCCTGGCCTAAAGAAGAGGGTGAATATTTGAAGACACAGGAATGGTGGCCTACCCATTTAATAGTCAGTAATGCTTAGAAATCTAGCCACAAGGCAAAGAAACATGATAAGAGAAAGCTAATAAAAAACAGCTGCATCTAAAGAGTAACCAGTTTGAGGGGAATATAAGTGATTCTCCTGTTTCTGGAAGATATTTTATTTTCTGTAAAAGCAACATTTTATTATTTAGCCACAAAAAGTTCAACAACTATTTGAACCTCTATAACTCACTGCCAATTCTAACCCCCAATAACCACAATAAAATCACATCTACGAAACATGATTGTGGTTGCTATGGGACTAACTATGACATCAACAGAGCACCAGGTAAGAGCAAAGACAGGACAGGGAGAAATAACAAAGAGGCGCTGTGAGCTGCTTGAAGAGGGTAAGAATTATAACTAGATAAAAAAGCCTTAAGAGACAAATGTATTGAAAGTTATTTTAAAACAATTTTTACATTTAATGTTATGTTAGAAATTCAATGACAGTTAATCCAATAAAATAGATATGAGTTTAAATGAAGAGACTGTTTATAGCACTCTTCACTTACGAGTTTCAGTGCGCCACAAAGGACACGGACTGCGGAGTGAGGAACGGTTAGAGCACTCCTTAGACCAGTCGGCCCTTCGCATCATCTGGGCCCGGTGTGCTGTAACAGAACCTGTGTGGCTGAGTTCAAACCATATGTGAAAAGTTATCTTACTGAGTGAAATGCAGTTAAAAGATGACATTCGAGAGGAATTTCCCTAAAATGTACCTGACGAGTTCTATCGCCCTTACTAATGGGTATCTGAAAGAACTGTCCCCACTTTTCTTTACCAGATCAGTCTTTCTTTCTGATTAACATAAGGAAAAATTCAATTGAGGGGGTGAAGGAGTTAACCAAAAATAAACAATAACTTATTTTTATCATTTTAGGAGAGGTATTTTGAAAGACAGACAAGAATTCAATGAAATTGAACATGCTATTTATTGAAAATCTTTTCAGCCCTGACTGGCGTGGCTCAATTGTTTGGAGCATCATACAGTCAACTGAAAAGTTACAGGTTCGATCCCCGGTCAGAGCACATGCCTAGGTTGCGGGTTAGATCCCCATGGGGACACGCACATGAAGCATCTGATCGGTGTTTCTCTCCCTCTCTACCTCCCTTCCCTTCTAAAATCAATGAGCATGTCCTTGGGTGAGGATTAAAAAAAATCTCTTCAAATTCTGTAAATGGACTTTTAAAAAAGTCAGACATTGAATTTGATATATCAAGTTTTGCCTGGAAGACAGTACCTTAAGAAAGAGGAATAAACCCACACTTGTCTTAGGAAACGGCACCACTGTCCTGAAGACAGGCTAAGGAAAGTTGCTGCTGCCCTTACCTCCAATTCTGCTTCTAACACCTCTTCAGCGGTCCGGGTCCGGTCTTTTGGTTTCTTCCACGTCTTTGGTGCAGTTATAGCTGTCTGAGCTGAAATACAAGATCAGGCTGCCATTACTTCCCACTGCAAAGATATGTTTGGAAATATTAGGTCTAAATGATACCTGTATGCAAGTATAGCCAAAGAAAAGAGGGCTTTCGCCCATACTTATGAGACAGATGAAGGACAAAGTAAACAATTATGTGGCTGTGGCCCAGAAAGGCAATGGCAACTGTCTTGGGCACAAATTATTCTCATCAGCCCATGTGGCTTTCCAACCAGTGACCTAGGCACGTGATCCAGTACACGGAGGTTTTCTGCAGAGGTAACTGGCCCACCCAGCCAATTCTGGACATGAACCTGCTGCTATTGCTCATCAACTCTGTGATCTTAAGCAAGTCATACTCCTCAGGCCCCTGCATATTTAGCTATAAAGTGTACGAGTGAGATTAGATAATATCTAAGGTTCCTCTGAGCTACAAAAAGCATTAAATCTCAGGTTCTGTCTTTTTTTTTTAAAAAAAGCTTTCTAAACAAAAGAACACTTTAAGATGTCATCTGACAGGCAGCACTTCTACAGCACTGAGTTCTTATTTTGGATCAATTCCGTTGGCTTAGCCTTTAATATTGCTGGGGTGAAAATGAAGAAAGAAAATATTTTTAAATGAACTATTCTATTGTATCAGAAGTTCTAGATGGAAAATTAGGCTTACAAAAGATTTTCACAATTCGTCTTACAAATTCCAAAAAAATCATCCAACACTTGGATGTACAATTTAAACATGAGGTAGCAAATAGACTATATTAAAAAGAATGACAAAAGGCAACACATGAGTTAACAGAAACAAATGAGGTATTACAGGCAGATGGGTACAGAGTGAAAGAAAAGCCAGTTAATAGAGACATTAGACATTATCAAAAGTGAATAAACACAAAGCTGATTCTCTATAGAAATACAAGTTCATTCATGTAGACTAAACCAACAAATTTCCCTGGGACAGCCTCAAAACCTTTCTGGAGGAACAGCAGAATAGGAATACTCTCCTTGTTTTGAGGAACAACAATACAAAAGACATTTAACACTCTTCTTCTCAAACTTACTGTACCATCATTAAAAAAAACACCACCACCGTCAACTCCTTTGCTACATACACCTCAAACCAATTTATCTTTATCCTCTCCCTCAGGGACCATAATGAACAAGAAAACCGTCTGTTATTCTTCCTTTGTGGCCTACTCGGGGTAAACCATTTTTTCAAAGTATGAACTCAAACAGTCATTGTGGGTGGGCTTAAATCTTCTGCAGGGTGTCAAACTCATTTTCACCGGGGCCACATTAGCCTCGCAGTTGCCTTCAAAGGGCCAAATGTAATTTTAGGACCGTATAAATGTAACTACTCCTTAACAGTTAAGCGGGAACTCGGTGCTGCCGCTGGGTAGAAATAAGGTGCCGGGCTGGATCCAGCCCACGGGCCTTGTGTTTGCCACCTGTGTTCTACAGCCTCACAGTCTTATACGAAATATACAATGTACATTCATGTATGTGTGCATGTAATGGTCTCTTCATTTTTTATGGGTCTTCTGATTTAGAAAACCAGTCTGTTTTATGTGCACCTCTCCAAAATGTTGGTGATTAATTCTGCTTCCATATCAGAATTCTTAAGAGTCTGGGGAACCTGTACATTTCATTTCAAAATCTATTTCATATATCCACGAATTCAGCTTTAAATTTCATTCATGGAAAGGGGAAACACTTTCAGAATTCTTTGGGATTAAAAAGAAACTCATCCCGCCTCTAAACAACAAAAACCAAGAACATATCAGATGTACCCAACCCAAAAACATTAAAACATTTCTTCCATGGGTAACATACCACATTTAGCATGCTTTTAAAAAAATAGCTCCTTACAGCAGGAACTGTTACTCTGTTTAAATGGCTATTTAAAGTTTTACTTTAAAGCAATACTTCACAACTAGTGGCGAGACAAAGCACATGCCTCTTTAGGAGATCCTCAGTCCTTTCAAAAACTGAACACACATATACATACCACACCTAGTGTCTAGTGAGATCGTGATGAACATCCCTCTTCTACCATTAGTGATGCAGATGCGCAGTACAGTTTGGGTGTGCTAAAAGGATAGGGAGGGAGCAAAAGAGAGAGGGAGAGACATAGAGATGCAGATACTGACTCCCTCATTTAAAGGACAATTATCGCAGAATTAGCTAGAATAAGAATGAGCTAGAATTCAATTTAAGACACTGTCACAGACTTTTCTTTCCCTTCTAGTCCATTCCCAATACTTAAACCTTAGACGAGGCCCTTATTACTGCATTTATTTAACTATGAGACAGTCTCTTAACCCACTGCCTCTGATTCTTACTTTAACACATAATAATAATACCGAGTGAACGATGGCTGTTCTAAATAAGTGATTTGACTAGGTGGTTGTTATTCTTTTTTTTTAATTGTTGTTCAAGTACAGTTTTCTGCCTTTTCCTCCCACGCCCTTGTTATTCTTCTTAAACTATTCTTTAAGGTATCATCCACAGGGCCTAGAAAACTTCCTTCACAGGGTAAGCACTCAAATTTGTTGACTGGACAAATAAGGGCAGATCTGTGGGAAAGAGGTATTACTGACATTCAGAAAAAAACCCACAGATTCTTTCTTGGGTTGCATTAAAGCACCAGACGACAAATGACATCTCTGCATGAGAGTCAGAATTATCTGATCTTAGAGACGCCTACAGTAGACTCCCCCATGGAAACTCATCTCCTATATGCACATTTATTTTCGACTACTTTAAAATATAAAATAAGTACACAAAAAAGCAATACTAGAATTTAAAGGGTTTTTTGGTAAATTTTTACGTTATTGGTAGAAAAATCATGTTTATCTTCAGAGCTTATTTCACGAAATGATGTATAAATTCAGAAAAACACTAGGGACACAGACAAGTTTAATCACTGGGTGTTAGGAAGATTCTTCTCTCTGAGAGAGATTTTAGAATTTATGTCTAGAACTGCATCAAGTTAGAAATGTTCCCATTTCCCACTCTCCACCCATGAATGGAATACAGACTCCAGAAAATCATGCCACATCACAATTGCTATACCTGGCAACCGCTCCATTTTTAAAAAAGGACAATGCAGTTACATTTTTTCTGGTACCTGTAGGATGCCTGACCATCACACCTGTAAGTGGAAGAGTCCCTTGGTTTTCATCTACTTTTCATGTGGAGTCAAGTTGCTACTCTGACAAATTAAGAGCTAACAACTGTGTCCAGCCTAGGAGTTAACTACTGGACTTGGAGAAAAGGGGTTAATACACAGATTCATAAATGCACTGGGTTTTATTAGCAAACCCACGTAAGTTTGCATAAATAGTCTTTCCACCCCCCACCAATGCCTGAGAAAAGCTGTTATGTAAAATGGTAGATCATATAGAAATGGGAGAATCAAAAGTAGTTAAGAGACAGGAATATCAGGCATCCTGAGGAACCACTCTGTAAAAACATGACCTCGAACATACATTCTCTTCCTTTTCATTGCAGAATACCAGTTCTTAAAGAAACTCCAAGTAGTCACATCATGGTTTCTAGTCTGGAATCCTGACTCTGAGAGATGGCAGAAACGGTACACAGTAAGTACGAGAATGGCAAACATCATTGCCATCGTTGGCATAACATTCCCATATCCCGGTCATTCTTATTTCTTTTAGTCCTATCAGTCTTTACATAAATATGACAGGTACCCTTGTAATCTCAAGATATCCCACTAGTTATGCAACAGAAGTCTGAAAGGAACTTTTACTAAAGATACCATGTTGGTGAACTTAACATTGCTTCTCTTTACTGTATCATTTCTTACTACTTACTTACTTAGTAGTCAGGTAGGTACACAAATTGTAAGGGTTAAAAAAACTTTCAATTTTTTCTGGTGCCAACAAGGAAAGAGACCTTTTCTACTCTCCCTTTTCTTAGACCTTTGCCTGGAGAAAGATTGTAATTGTAAACCCTTCCTCTATCTTTGATATATGTGTAAATTTTTTTAGAAGGTAAAGAAGCCTGCTGCCAGCTTTACAACTCGGGGATGTTTTTATTAAGGGTCTGGGAGCCATCTTCCAGCCGCCGAGGGAGTTCCACCTAGGCAACTAGCTTCTGCAACCACCTGCTGCCACGAACATACGAAATAATTTTTCCTTTGGATAAAGACAACTGACTGGCACAGATGGACCAGGAGAAGTTAGGACAAATCAGATACAATAGCAATGGTGCTGGTACAGTCCCGTCACATGTCATTATCTTCAGAACACGTATGTAATCGATTACACATCTGCCTGGCTGTAACAACAGCTGAGCTTTCCTTCCATCTGCAGTCTCATTAGTGGGTTGCCTGTGGTGCTCAGCGCAGTCTTTTTTTCCTTTCTATTGAATTTATCATGGTGACAATGATTAACACAATTCTACACCACGTCATCCGTACACTGTATTCTGTGTGTTCACTACCCCAAGATTCAGTCCGTCACCATTTATCCCCCCATACCCTCCTCCACGCCCCCACGATCACCACAGTTGTCCACGTCCATGAGTTTTTTCTTTTTTTGCTTTATCCCTCCTCCCACCCAGCCCAACCCGCCTCCTGACAGCTGTCAGCCTGTTCCCATTGCTGTCTTAGTGCTTATTCAATAATAAAACTGTTTTCTTTGTTCCTACATTTCTGGAGAGGATTTTCTGGGCTGGGAGATTACTTCCATTTTCTCCCAACAATCTGGTAAAAAGAATGGCAAGGTCTGGAAGTGCCTGAAATGAGCAGAACGGCAGAAGATCCTGCGGCCACATGAACACCCAGGTAAGAGGCCCTGAATTATAAAAACGTCTCCCTTCTATTTCTGTTCTTTTGGAACATAACATGAATTCTTTAGCTTTGAGACTTGAGATGAATGCATCCAGAGGCTAGGTCTCTGGACTGAAGTGACATGAAACTAAGAGGACACGACACTTTACTACTGGTAAGGGAGGGGCCCAAGCGCAGGGTCACAGGGTTATACAAAGAGTAGAATGTTCCGATAATAGAACTTTCAGTGAGAGTTCCCACTGTTAACACCCAGTGCTAATCCTTTCTCTCGTCTATCATTTTTTTCACATTTTACTTTACTTTTTCTCCTGGCTTTGAATTCCTACAAGCTGGCACTTAACCACTCTAACTTAATTTGATGATTTATCTAAGAAACTAGGGCACACCAAAGAAGAAACTCAGGTGAGAGAAGGAAAAGTTTGTTGGTGATGCAAGTGAACTAGGAAAGAATGATGACAATACTGAGGGGTCGCTGAGATGTCAGCCGAAGGAAACACTGGAGAGTATGGCAAGTCTGCCAGAGTTCTCCCAGCATCTTCTCAGGGGCTGCTCTTTGCAACGTACAGGCGGCCTGGTAATTATGCTTTCCATTCCACGGGAAAAACAGGCTTTCTGCTCTATGGCCGCTTCACAGAAATTTGAACAGTTATAAACTACTCTCTCCAGGGACTAGTATTTGTACCAAAACGTAAGTATAACAAAATAGTAGTCTAGACTTAAATTCTACCAAAAACAAAATTCAAAATTTTATTATAATTTTATAATGAATTTTCTCTAATTAATGTGTTATCTTTACAAATAACACCAACAAAAAACATAAGTGAAAACATGCATTTTAACTAATTTGCAATTAAGGCGCAAAGAAATTTTTTTTCCTTCTGATAATGTCTCAGGTACTTATCAATGTACTGCTTTAAAATCCACAGACTGACAGGTATTCATATGCATGTGAATGAAACCGCTGGTAGCTTCACAATCTTTAACATCATGTGTTTCTGTACTTTCTTAGGCAACTACCTTCTGGTCAACAGCAGGACTAGTTTCTGAACCTACTAGCACTAAAAAAGTTTTATCACCAATTCTGTGAATGTACCTTTGCTATTCTACACAACCAAAGATTTAGATACAAGTTAAGAATGCATTATTAGAGTTTGAGCCCTTTGAAGATAAGAACTGCATCTTACTGGTTTCCTTTGTATATGTAGCATCTGATACGATACCTGACCCACAGAAGATGCTCACTGAAAACATTAATGAATAAATGTCCTGTGATGCAAATTACATCCAAGGTTTATATCCCTCTTTACAACAACAAACACTGGTTCGGTCTCCTGGTATTAGGTAGGTCCTATTATATTATTTCCGTTTCAGAAATGAGAAAACTGGAAATATAGAGAGGTTATCTAACTTGAGAGAGTAAAGGTTGGAGTTACAATTAAAACTCAAATTCCAAAGCCCTTGTCTTTCCAACATGATACCCTGCTTCTCAATTCGACCTTATTTCTGCACTTTCTCATCTAAATTCCAACTGTATTTTCATTTTTAGTTCAGTTGCCTTTTGTTTGTGTAGGAGAGGACGTGGAGTAAAGTGAGGGAGGATAGAGTTAAGAATGCTGCTGGTTTCCCTTCCAGCATGGTTTGTCAAGTCATTAGGAAAATAAAATGGCAACGTGACTCTAAGTCAAAGGTTTGTTACAAAAACCTCAGCAGATGACAGTGTATTATGCAATTCTGTCAGCAGTGAGAACAAAGATGACTCTACTAAAACCATTAGCATATTTTCTAGGCCTCTGTATTACATTCCATTGCTCTTTCTGCAGTGTCTTAGGTATTTCTGCATTCCAATAAATGCTTTTGAGCCACTTCTTCCATAATTAAAATAGACTGCAACTTAATTTAAGGTAAATCTAGTACAGAGGAGCAAATGACAATCACTACAGCAAAAATATGCATATTTAATTAAGGAACAGACTTCAACAGAAGTAATTATTTTTCTGTCTACTCAGTGCTTTTCAACTCTAAATACAATAACACTACAGAGCTCACTGTCTGGAATATGTAAACCTGGGTGAATAAAAATCCTCCAACATGACCATCAGTAGGTCCACATTGCCAGTGCTTTGCAAAGCGAAGAAGAGTCTACTGGATCTTAATCCGAAGGAATCACTGAAAGTAATAAAACATACCCTGTAACAGATGTCATCGTTCACCCCCTCATCTCTTCACCGACTGATGAACATCTGCGCTGTTCCCAGTTCGGGGATATCACAAACAAAGCTGCTGTGAACATCCGTGTACAAATATTTGTATGCGCATATGCTGTCATTCTCTCTAGTAAATATCTAGATTGTAAAATGGCTGGGTTATATATAAGTCTATGTTTAATTTTTTAAGAAATGGCAAACCATTTTCCAAGTATTTGTGCCATTTTATATCTTCACCGGCAATATATGAAAATTTCAGGATACCCTTTTTCTGGTGAATTACCTTTGCATCTTTTCAAAAAATGTTTAGCATATTAAATATTGGTATATTTCTGGATCATTTTTTCATTGATCTAGTTGTCTTCCTGATGCCAGTACCACACTGCCATGATTACTGAGGCTTATAATCATCCCTAAAATCAGAGAGTATCACGTCTTCCAAATTTATTCTTCATTTTCAAAATTGTTTTGGCTGTTCTAGGAACTTTGCTTCTCTATGTTTATTTTAGAATCATTTTTTTCCTATAACTTTTCTCTACAAAAAAAGCCTGTAGAAATTTGATTGTGTTTGTGTTGAATCTATAGATAGAATTGATTTCTTATGATATTGAGTCTTCTGACTCATGAACACAACATACTTTGACATTGTCTTCTTTAATTCTCTCAGTAATATTTTGAAATTTTTAATGTTCAGGTCTTTTGTAATTTTGTAAGTTCATATATATTTTTTTATCCTCACCTGAGGATTCACTTTAGGGGTAGGGGAGAGACATCAATGTGACAAAGAAACATCAATTGGTTGCCTTTCATAGGCTCCCTGACTGAGGATCAAACCCACAACCTTCTGGTATGTGGGAGAACACTACAACCAACTGAACCATACCAGCCAGGACTCAAATTCCTATTTTTTGATGCTATTTACACTGTATTTTTTTATTTCAATTTTTGATTTTTCATTTCTAGTATACAGAAATCCAATAACTTTTATTCTAGTCTTGTATCCTGCAACCTTGCTAAAATACACTTACTAGTTTTATTAGAATATTTTTGGTAGAGATTGCTTTGGATTTTCTATGTAAATACCCATGTTGTTTCTCAACAAAGATAGTTTTACTTCATTTCTTTCTAACTGGATGCACCTTTTATTTCTTGCATTCAACACTGTACTACAGGTTCTAGCTAGCATAGTAAAAGAAGAAAAAAGAATAAGCCATTCAAAGTTCTTGATTTTGACAATTCCCAATCTGAATATTCTTCATTATGTCCCAAAATATGGATCAGAATATAGTTAAAAAGTATTTTAAGTTACAATTCATCTAAAAATAAGTTCAAGCCCTGGCTGGTGTGGCTCAGTGGACTAAGTCCCAGCCTATGAACCAAAGGGTCACTGGTTCAATTCCGAGTCTAGGGTGCATGCCTGGGGTTGCAGGCCAGGACTGCAGTGGAGAGCCCACAAGAAGCAACCACACACTGATGTTTCTCTCCCTCTCTTCTTCCCTCCCTTCCCCTTTTTAAAATAAATATTTTTAAAAAATAAAAATAAGTTCACATTTTAGAGACCCATATTCTATTAAAATTTGAAGAAAATATCAGCATCTATTTATTTCAGTTAGTTACTCAGATATTTGATGAATTGAATAATACTCAGCCTTAAATCCAAACTAGTGAAATTTTTAAGCACTTTTTTGAAAACTGACCTGATACTGCCCTGGCTGGTGTAGCTCTGGATTGAGCGCGGGCTGGGAACCAAAGGGTTGCTGGTTCGATTCCCAGTGAGGGCACATGCCTGGGTTGCGGGCCGGGTCCCCAGTGAGGGCTGTGTGAGAGGCAACCATGCATTGCTGTTTCTCTCCCTCTCTTTCTCCCTCCCTTCTCCTCTCTCTAAAAATAAATAAATAAAATCTTAAAAAAAACAACAACAAAAAAACTGACCTGATACAAATGGTATCAGGAACTAACACAAAAAATAAATTTCTGAGAAATACTTCTATTCTTCCTAATTCTATTATTGAATAATGGTAATTAATATTAATCATAAAGCATTATAGAGTCCTGAAGAATATTAGAAATGATTAAAAATAGACTGGCAGCTAAATTTTGAACACGGACAATCCATGTTTCATATATATGAAATAATTCTTTTTTTAATTAGAACCAAAAAACTGTGAAATTTATACAACTTGTTGTTTTAATTATAACAAAATTAATTCACATTAATGGGCAAATATATATATATCTCAAAACAATGAAATGAAAAAGTCTTCTTCTCATGTGTTCCCAGGTCTCTCTCCCTAGAGGAAACCATTGTTAAGTACATACTTCTTACTTATCTTTTGGAAAATATATGCAATCATACATCTGTATTATATGTGTAAATGTGCATACAGCCTTTTCATTTGTTTCATACTATGCAGGCTATTGTACACTTGGCATGGTTTCAGAGTTAGAGCAGACACCATTGGTAACATATACAGGAAAGCCACAGGAGTTACAACATGATTTAATAATGTGACATGTACAAGTAATGAACTATCCTAGTATGTGTAGTATCACGTTTCAAAGGAAGTATCTTCCTATATTAATAGATACACTGACTTAAATATTTCAAAGAGCAAATGCTATTTGAAATATTTTTTAAAATTATAGCTAATAATTACTAATTTAAATTTTGACAGCTCTGGGACTCATAATTGTTGAATTAATGACAACTATAAATTATGGCATGTTATACCGTAGTAGTTTTCGAATGTTATCAATTACAGCACTGAGTGCTGAATGCCATCACATCATGACTTACTGTTATATTTTTAAAAGGCACACTAGATACTAAGGTGCAACCTATGTTACATGCATGGATTCTGGAATCAGTAGAAAATTGGGTGTTGAATGGACTAGGGATAACACCTTCTCTGCTTTTTCTATTCTGTATTAGCTATTTAAGGTGAGTACATTTAACTTTTAAGCCCTATCAGTTGTTCATCCAACTGATCGTTTATGTCAATATTATATTCATGTTATTAAATAATTATCTTACATCACAAGAATTATCATATACGATGCTAAGTTTTGATTGTTAAAGTGTAAGACTTTACAAGATACTTAGTTTAGCATAAGAAGCAATACAGAGAAAAGGTATGAGCACTGGCTGTGGAGCTAAGTTTGAATGCCGACTCTGCCATTGACTAGCTACGTATTACTTCCTGTGTGCCTCCGTCTCTGCTGTAAAACAGGGTAAATGGGGTTGTTCTGAATGTTAAAAAAGTCAATACAACAGTGCCTGATAAATAGTGAGCACTCAATCAAGAGAGCTATTATTAAAATAAAAAATTTTCCTACTATAGTGGTATAGTATATTTTAAATATATCTGATTTGTTTGTCATATACCCCACCCACCCACCCACACACACACACATAGACAACACAAATCAACACCAACAAAAACCCATTCCTTTACTTAAATGAGTAAACAAATGCTTAATAAAAGCTCTGTGGGGAATATAAACAAATCAGAGATTTACTCATCTTTTTTTTTTAATATTTTATTTTTATTTATTTTTAGAGAGAGGGGAAGTGAGGGAGAAAGAGGGAGAGAAACAGCAATGTATGGTTGCCTCTCACATGGCCCTCACGGGGACCTGGCCCGCAACCCAGGCATGTGCCCTGACTGGGAATCGAACCGGGACCACTTGGTTCCCAGCCCGCGCTCAATCCACTGAGCTACACCAGCCAGGGCCAGATTTACTCATCTTGAAGAAAGTCTGAGAGAGCTGAAGAGATAAAATATTATATACACATCAATACTGATAAAACCCCACAAGTGTTCTAAATTGATGTATTTAAGTGTTAAGAACAAAGGAATTATTAGAATGGACAATCTTGTGAGGGTAGTCATATTGTAAAAAATGAAATTTTGAGCAGATTCTTTCACACAGCCTAGGCTGAGAAGACAGCAAGGTGACAGTGTAAGAATCAGTAGCTATGAAATAGGTGTGGAGGATGGGGGGAAAGGTAAACCCCAAAAGCAGCAACGACTAACACAGGGCCTTCATAACCTGAGAGCCCAGATCTTATGCTTGGAAACAACTCTGTCTGGAACTCTTGGACAGATACACCTAAAAACAGTATTTTCTCTGGAAGCCTTTTGCTTGAAAAAGTGCGCTGAAAATATTTTTCAAGAGAAGTCTCGAAGTAGAGAGGGCTGTAGTAGCTGAGGTGATGGCGTGAGTCTCGGAAATGGACTGGAAGGGGCTGAACAGACAGATGATGAATGAATGGGATGGACAGCTGAAAGGGCAAGGGAGGCCTGGACGGGTCCTGGGTAAAAGTTGTAGGAGAGCTTAGAGAGCTGAGGCAAAAGAACTAAGCTACATACAAAGGAAATGCAGGATCATTACTTCTAAACCAGACTCATCTATTTCAACCACAAATAACAACCCTGCTTCCCCAGACCGGCACGGTGTTCCGTATTTGGGACATCAAATAACGCCACTAGAATGGTTACTACAGTGGAGCACTCACTGCCGAGCTGAGAACACTCCCTCAAACTCAGGTAAGATGGAACAGTAAGTAATAAGATAGAATAAAAATAATATATACTTCAGTCAAAAAACTCCCCGAAACACAATTTGGTTTTTGGTTGTATCCCAACACTCCTTTATGCCTCATGCTGCTGACTACCGTATTTTTGTTGAAAACTGTTTTCTAAATTTCTAAGCTATAACCTCCCTAACCTGATTCACTTCTATCTTCAGGGATTTTAGCGTGAAATTCTTAGCCTCTGATATGATGCTGGCAGCACAACCACTCACTATCCTATTCACATTGTAGAATAACACCTTTATTGAGATATAAACATACTATAAAATTCACCTTTATAAAGTATACAATTTAATGGTTTCTATTATAAGCACAGAGCTGTGCAAACATCACCACTTTCTAACTTAAAACATAACCCATCGGCACTCTCCCCTCGCTCTCCCGTCCACCATAGCCCCTGGTAACTACTAATCCATTGGGTCGGCCCAACGGTTCATTTCGTTTTTCCGAAATGACGGCTCTGGCAGTGCTTAGTTGTCTTTAACTTCATCCGAAACAACTTTGTTAGACTGCACTGTGACAGCTGCCATGTCAGCGTGCGTTTAATAAAATACATATCAAGACTGGTGAATTTTTGTGCAGCTATTTTAATACTGAAGATGGTAGAAAACAAGTCACATTTTTGGCATATTATGCTTTATTATTTTAAGAAAGGTACAAGCACAACTAAAACACACACAAAATTTTTGTGTAGTATATGAAGAAGGTGCTGTGAGTGATCAAAAGTATCAAAACTGATTTGCGAAGTTTCTTGGTACTACTGACATTTTGGCCAAAAAATTATGCTGGGGCTGTCTTCCACATTGGAAGATGTTTAGCAGCCCCCTTGGCTTTTACAGTCTAGAGCCAATAGCAGGGGAGATAGTCAACATACTCAAAATACCCCAATCAATGAAGTTATTGGTGAAAATAAAAAATGTGCCTTTTATTTTACAGAAAAAGCTAAATGGACTTTTTGGCTAACCCAATACCTTCTGTCACTAAGAATTTGCCTATCTAACCCTAGCTGGTGTGGCTCAGTGGACTGAGTACTGGCCTGTAAAGCAAGGGGTCGTTGGTTCGATTCCCAGTCAGGGCATATGCCTTGCTGCAGGCCAGGTCCCCGGTAGGGGGCATGTGAGAGGCAACCACACATTGATGTTTTTCTCCCTCTCTTTCTCCCTCCCTTCCTCTCCCTAAAATAAATAAATAAAATCTAAAGAAAAATTTGCCCATGTAGAACATTTCATATAAACAGAATGCCACTATATGTGGTCTTTTGTGGTTTTTTCACTTCACATAATGTTTTCAAGGTTCATCCATGCACCCTAGAGTTGTAGCATGTATCAGTACTCCATTCCTTTTTATGACTGAATAAAATAGTCTAATACACACACACTCTCTCCTCTTCATGGCTAAATAATATTCCACTTTATACACACATACCACATTTTGTTTATTCACTGATCAACTGACAAACATTGGTTGGTTTCCACTTTTTAGCTATCCTTTTCATTTTTCCCATTCCTTTTAGTTTTATTCCTAATATTGCGTTCCTGACCTAAACAGGAAATTGATGATGTTATTACTACACTCTATTTTAATGAATGCCTTGACGTTTTTGACCTTTAAATTTCACTGGTCTAAGCAGAACCTCTCCCTTCCAAATGAGAGCAGAGGGCACCTTGAGATGTGCCTTGTCGCTGTGAAGATTAAACAACATAATGAGGATCCAAAGTTATATATGCACAGAGGCTATTCTAAAGAATTTTCTACCATCTCACATTCAGGATTTAATTAAGGACTTTTGAGACGGTATCATCTTCTTGAGCTTCTCTTCTTTGGAACATAAATTCCTAAGGGAAGAGATTATGACACCCATTGTGTGTAATATTAGTACAGTTCAAAGGAAAACATCTGAGCCCTTAATATTAGCTGAAAATAGAAGTACTGTTAATATTTAACATTTATATAGTGGTTAGCGTATGTCAGACACTGTGCTAAATGCTTTACATATATCACATTTCATCTTCACTACAATTTTATGAAGTATGTACTCTTCATTTTCTGGATGAGAAAACATACTCAGGGAGATTGAGAAACTTGCCCAAGGTCACAGAGATAGACAAAGGGAAAGACTAAGACGGAGGAGTGTCAGGCTGTTGTCTTAATCTTGACTGTTCCGCCTTACTGCTAGTGCTTAGATGAAGCAAACACATCCAAAGTTACATTCAGACCATATGCGTATGTGCTCAGAAGATTGCTGCTGTTACTAATTTAACAGGACCTTGCAGTAAGAAGTCAGAAGTTGACAGCTTATCTTGAAAGGTAAATGCCAACCCCCACTTGCCACCCATCACCTGGTAGGGTTTAAGCAGAGACATGAAAGAGGAGTGATAAGGCCAGATCTGTATTTTAAAGAGATGGCTGCTTGGTAGAGAACGAACTTGAAGGGGGACAAAGCTGGAGCCAGGGAAACGAGAGGCATCCGTGCAGGTCTAAGGCGGTGGTAGGAGAAGAAAAAGAGGAGCAGACAAATTCAACAAATATATCAGGTGAAATCAGAGAACCTTGTTAAATGACTATATGTGAGGGGAAAGTAGCTCAAGGGAGAAGTTCATCAACAGTGGCTTCAGGATTTTAGCTGAATTAAAACTAGTGCCACTGAAATAAAGGATAGGTTTAGAGAAATAGACGATTAGTTTGGTATTGGGCATGTTGACTCTGAAATGACTTGGGATTTTCAAGTGGAGATATCGGCAGATAACTGACACTTAATAAGACAAGCTCAGAAGAAATATTCAGGTGGAGATAAAATTTAAAAGTCATTAGCAAATACCTACGGGAGCCATGTACCATTAGACTATAGGAAATGAATGAAGAATGTGTTGAATAATAACAGAATTAGACCATGGCCCAAATATGGGGGAATATTTTTTGGGTGATGGAACTAGTCTATATTTTGACTGTGATGATGATTACATGACTTTATGTGTCTATCAAAATTCAAAGAAGTGAATGCTAAAAAGCATGAATTTAACTGCACATAAGTTATACCCAATAATTCTAACTAAAAAAGAAAAAGAGAAGAGAGCAATCAATAAGTGTTAAATGTGATAAAAAGGCCAGTAAGCTAAATGTACGTCTACTGCAATACTTGCTGAGGGAAGTTCAACTACCATGTGGGGAGTATAAATCAGACTATATTTGCTGAACAGTAAACAGTAGAAGCAGGAATGGTAGACTCTTCTTGAGAAGCCTGCATAAGAGGAAGAGCAAGTTTAGCATATTTATAACGAGAAGTACGTGGAGAGACAGTGTACATACAGGAGACTGCAGGGACAACGAATAGAGACTATAAAAGTTTAGATAAAGACAGGTTTATAGCTTGGGCAGAAAGTTAAAGAAAGCACTCTCAGTATACCCAGTTTTAAAAAATAACACCTGCCATCTGCTGAGGGTGAGGAGGGTTGGGATGAGTATAGGATTTTATAACAAGACGGTCAAAAGGGAATGGCTGGGAGGGAGTGCTAACATTCACAGTGGTATGATATTGTCCAGTAGTGCTCTGCCTAGAGAAGATAGGGTAGAGCACTATTTCTCAAAAGGAAAAAGGGATGAGGAAGAAATCACAGGTTTTAGTAAGGGGTAGCTCAAATAAATACCCCCCTCCAACTCTGCTCAAATCTCATCTCCCGCCGAAACCTACACATCTCTGAGTCACGGTATTTAAATACTACAACCTGCTGCCCCTCCAGTATTCCTTCTCCTTCTTTTACTTTTACAGAGCTTAAAACTTTGTAAGATTCAACTAGGACAGGGATTTTTGGATTCTTCATTGAGGAATCTTAAGTGTCCATACCCTCGCTAACTACTTGTGGTTGAAGCAGGTGGGTTTTCATATCTCCCCTTTGAACCGGGGTCACATGTGTAAATGTATAATCCCTAAATCATGACAATATTAAAAGAACTCCATAGCAATGTGCAAAGTATGTTAGAAAGAATAATGTAAATGTGAGGTAAAGAAGGCTTGGGCTGTAACTCTTCCTGTGACCCTGAGAAACCTGAATTACCACTCCATGGCTTACGTTTGTTATCAGCAAAATCAGAATTATTATATTCCAAGGACAAAAAAATTAATGCTTGAAATATCTGGAAATGGCTTTGTAAACAAAGTAAGGTGATTTTACTATGACTGTAAATTACTAAGTACTATTAATACAGCATTAGATAATGGAGAAAAGACACATACTGAAGGAAATGCATTTTGGAGACTTTCCTGCATTAGTAGGGGAAATTACTTTGTCAAAGGTACTGCAAACAGTCCTCAAGACTATTGTGTTCAAGGTCAGAATGGACACTGGAGAAAGAAAAAGCTTTTAGCAATAGTAGGTTTTCCTGAAAAGAGTCCCCTTTTGCCTGAAAGAACTGCATTCCCCTAAACTGTGTGGATTACCCTATCTGGAAGCAGGTACGTACAACGGTTTCTTTTGGAGGCAGATTAATTACTAGGTCTGGGAAAAAGAGGGCAAAATTCTAAACAAAGAATCTATGTCTATTCGTGGAGATATGCATGACTAAGTTAATTAATATCCAATGAATGAAGCTTTAGGGCTCATGTTGCAAAGAAATGAACTATTGTAAATAGCGGGTAAGTGTATACCATACAAAGATGCAAGAAGAAAATGCAAGGTGCGTGCCAGAAGGTTTGGCACCTGAGCCTCCTATTAAGCTCAACCATTGGGTATCAGGGCTCATTTTGCAGCATATGAAAGATAGAATTTGACCCAGCACCAGTATTCTCCAGAGAATGCTTAATGTTGCACCGTGGGAGGCAACAAGAAAGTAGACATGAAATAGCAGAAATGTACTTTTAAGGCAGCTTTGTTGAAAATACTTTAGGTATAAGGCGGGAAAACCCAGTAATTTTAACTTACTTATCCCTAAGGATCACTCGGACTCAAGCCTCTGAAAGAGGGAACAGAAGAATCCTTGCGTTAAGGACTGTTCTGCCGTTTTGATAGAGACGTGGAACCAGGAATATCACGGCAGTCCTGTTCCCAAGGTTCTGTAACATATTTCTCTAGATGACAGGAGAACTTAAATCGCAAGGGTGTACATGAGAGAAGGGGCTATGCTTGTGGGACACTGAAACCATTGGTGATCTATTTTTGGCCCCAGCAACTTATTCTTCCAGGGATATTTCAAATATTTCTCAGAAGGTGTAAGTTGAGTAAAGTCAAAAGTAAATGTCAAATTCCCCACTCCTGCTGCTGACCTTCAGGTCATGGTTTTAAAAATGAGCCTTTTTCAGGTTAGTCTACCCTAAATGAAAGACTTTCATTTCTTTGGTTTTATGCTCATGTTTCATTCAAGTACTTTCAATATTCTCACTGGTGAGAATAAATCAAGGATTATTATTAAAATATTTTTTCCTGAATTAAAGTGTGCTCTTTTTTTAAAAAGATTTTATTTATTATTAGAGAGAGGGGAAGGGAAGGAGACGGAGAGGGAGAGAAACAGCAATGTATGGTTGCCTCTCACATGGCCCTCACTGGGGACCTGGCCTGCAACCCAGGCATGTGCCCTGACTGGGAATCGAACCGGGACCCTCTGGTTCCCAGCCCGCGCTCAATCCACTGAGCTACACCAGCCAGGGCAAAAGTGTGCTCCTTTTATACTAAAGTAAAATGAACCCAAAAGAGAGAACATCAGTTTGATTGGCTGTATGGGTAAGAATTTTATTCATATTGCTCATAACATACAATCATACCTGTATTTGAGAAACAAATCTCTAATCCTTCAACCTTTAAAATCTGGAAACCATCCCTCAAACTTAGCTAAACTTCCATAGACTGTAAGGGACATTCCTGGAAGCCACATGAACGAGATCAATTGCTGCCACCGCTACAGCCACTATGTACAGTACTGGGGATGTGGGATGCTGTGTCAGTCCCTACAAACAAGGAGTTTACATTTTAGCAGCCAGGTGGGAGATATGAGATCTTGAATCTCTACAAGGTGAAGTCTTGGAATTGAGATTCTCAATGAAAGCTCTGAGACTCCTAACACAGTGACAGTCTCAGTGGAAAAGGTAACTAAAACAGTAAAACAAAAACTAGTGAATCAACAGAGTAATGAAAAGGAAAGATGTCTGGTGTCAGCTAGGTGGAGAGGGACTGCTGTCACCCTGAAAAACAGTATCCACTGGGAACGTCTTCACACACTGTTTAGGGAATAAAAGATTTGGGACATTAAACTCACAATAAGTTCCGAGATATATGGTTAATAAAGTAAACACAAACCTGCTTTGAGAGGACTTGCCCTCAAATCTGCATTAAGAAAAATTTAGCTAAAGATGAGTTCCTAAAACAAATTTATAAAATAGACAATGAAACAATGCACTATCAGCAAAAGCCAGAAGGTAAAATAGATCAGAAACCTCTCTCTGCAAAAGAATTTCAAATAATAGCTTTATATTAAACAGATAGTAAAAAATAAAAAAAAAAGAAAAACTGCTATTTTAAAAAATGGAAAAGTTCATGTTGTATAGTATATGCATTCAGAAAACTACAAAATCAGTTCCTGGATGATAAATGGAGACTGTCTTCACAGAAGTGCTGAAGCTCTCCTTCCTTCCCCACCAAATGTACACAGAGATCATAATACTTTAAGAAATCATCCAACTAATATAGATTTTTGCACATTTAATTATTGCAGCGATCACATGAATCAAGTAATCAAAAGTCTAGCCTGTTTCTGAGGCTTTTCAGAGTACACTTAAGATAAACACACATAATCCTCAGTGTTCAGGGTTGCTCTTCAACATCTAAGCATCCAGAATTGCTGCATTTTGCTCCAGTCAGAAATATGAGTAGTTGCAAGAAATTGTTTTCCAAAAGAAGAGGAGGGACCACACCCCTAATGTCTAACTTCACTGCTTTAAACAAGTATCTCTGCACCAACTACTGTGTATTCTATGTATCACACCTATGAAAAGCAAATGGTTTCTAAAGCCAGCTTTAAAGCATTTCATCTGCAGGTGAGACAGTAAGAACTACTCTCAAAGTCAATAACAAAAGACTGATATGTAAACAAAATTGTAATGATGTAATAGCCTCTCAAAGTAAATAAGGTACAGTAAATAAGTGCAAATAAGATCGCAGTCATTAAGAATATGACAATTTCAGGTGGATATACCTAGAAGAATGATCATTTAAATTTTCATTAACTTTTGTGGCAGTAACATTAAAAATATCTATACAGAAATGAGGTCAGGAATGTTCCTGGTAGCTTTTTAATTAAAAAAAAAAATGCTAGAGTTGCATGGGTTCTTGAGGTTCAAACTTTGGTTTTGAAAATTCTAGAACTTCCAGTTCCTTTAAAACACATTTGTAGCGAAAAAATCGTAAAACTAAAAGAATGCCAAGACAGTTTACTTTCCGACATCAATAACCTCTACCTCATTTCCTAATCAAGAAAAGAACAGTTTTTTCTTTTCTAGCTATCCTCTGGTTAAAATGAAGAATCTATACATTCTCTCACTAAGGTGCTGGTGACTTACATTACTAATTCAAACAGTATTTCCATTTCAAAAGATGTACAATAGTATGAAGAAGAATTGACCCCAAAATCTGCCCTGAATGGTATGGTTCACTGGGTTGAGCGCTGGACTGGGAACAGAAAGGTCACCAGTTCAATTCCCAGTCAGGGTGCGTGCCTGGGTTGCGGACCAGGTCCCCGGTTGGGGGCTTGTGAGAGGCAGCGGTGGATTTTCTCTCACACATCAATGTTTCTCCCTCTCTCTTCCTCTCTAAAAAATAAAAATAAAATCTGTTCATTTATCTCTGAGCACTGCCTTGTAATCAATATCAGGCCATGTAACTGACAAACTGCTTGAAGGAATGAGTGGAAGTGTAACTTTGGCACAGTTTTGTTTTACACTTATTTTGGTTCTTAAGTACGGTTTGTATCTTTGACTTGTATTCCATAGGACCGCTTTGTTTTCTGTTTATTTAAAATTTGTCCTCACCAGCTCCTCCTATTTTTGGAACTACCACATCACCAGTTGTTGAATGAAAACAAGGAAGGGTCAAACAAATCACTGTTCTCCAACCAATGAGTGTTCCTTGGGGGACATTCATCTGTAGCCATACCAAAACCAAGATTGTTTTTTAAGAGTGACTGACAAAAAACCCTCAAGTTATCGCCCTACCAAGGAAGAAGGTTCCCAAAATAGTGATGGTGCTGTGAATACTGATGCCAATAGAGGCCAGTCTGTTGGAACAGGTGATTTACACTTATAATAAATTTCTCCCCGTCCTAACTGCCTTGCATGGTTTGCTTTTCTGCTCTGGTTTACTGTGTTGAACTAGATGTTCTACTTTCCAAGGTAACAGAAGCTTCCGGAGACATTCACAAAGAAATGGCTTCAGAAACCAAATGGGGTGGTAAAGCCACATCTTAAAAATAGGGAGCAGGTTTCTGACTTGTCAACCCTCCCTATCAGAGAGCTCAAAACAGACAATAAACATTGAGGATGTTGGTGATGGAAATCTCCCCAGTGCTTATCCAGATCAATTCATTTGTTAAATTGTGTAACTCAACCTGACAGGTTTACAGAGAGCAAATTACACAGCACAGGCCAATGCTGCAGAACATGGGCTACACGGCCTTGTTAAAAGCCATACTCTTATGTGCTACTAACTTTAGAGCAGATGGTAAGTCTCAGATAACTTTTCTAATTAAAATCATAAAATCATGCCCTGGCTGGTGTAACTCAGTGAACTGAGTGCAGGCTATGAACCAAAGGGTCGCTGGTTCGATTCCTAGTCGGCATAAGCCTGCCTGGATTGCAGGCCAGATCCTCAACTGGGGCCACATTAGGGCAACCACACATTGATGTTTCTCTCCCTCTTTTTCTCTCTCCCTTCCCTGCTCTCTAAAAATAAATTAAATCTTTAAAAAAAATTATAAAAACCCAATGATTATTTCCTAAGATGCTAGGTGATGGTACATTAAAAAGAAATAATTTTGAATTGGGAAAAATATTTTCATAGTAATGATAATTACAGGAGGAAAGAAAACTTTTAAAATAACAAGTGGAAGAGCAATAAACTTATCTGCAAGTCGATCAAAGGGGGCACCTTAGTTTTCAGATCTAGTCATAAACCTCTGACGTTCTAATTGCTAATTTTCCTAAATCTAGGTTTAAAGAGGTCTTGCATAGAGGAGTTTCTTTAAGCTTAGGATGGGCTGGGTTTTAATGTTCTTCTGAGAAGACAGAATTAGGGACTATAGGTCATACTAATTTTAATTAGTCTTGAGCCCCAAAGCGACAAAATTAACCACCGAGGAACTGATTCATATGAACGAAGCAAAAAAACAAAAATACACACATGTACAGTGAGTGACATATAGCTTGGAGGCATTTTGTATATTTGAAATTTCATTTGCATTTTTAGGCAATGAAGCAACTCTTTTGCAGGCTGCACTAAAACATAAATACACCACTGAAGAAAGACTAGGAATTTCAGCATTCATTTGATGTTTCTGGAAGTCAAGGAAAGTAGTCAATTAAAAAATAACTCAAATGCTGCTTCTTTTTGACGTTCAGCAAGCGTATAATTAATGGCAGAACAGCTTACCTGGGACAGGGCTTTTTCTTGAACTTAAGTTCTGAGACTCCACAATCTCTTCTGTTTGCCCATCTGCTTCTACCTCTATTTTGTTCTGAATCTCTTTTGCGTCTTCACTAAGGCAAGTTCTTACACTCTCATCCTCTTCTAAGATTCTCTGGACTGCAGTGGGAGCACTAGCAGCACTAACATCAGTGGCGGCAGCAGGAACGATGACTGGTGTGGGAGGAGAGGCTGGAGGAGTCGGAGGAGATGGAGGAAAGAAAGGAACTGTGGAAGGGGTGATGGGTGCTGAAACACACTCCACTTTCATTTCTTCTGGGGGATTTTCCAGAATCTCCAATTCAAGAGTCAATGGCAACACCTCCTGTTTTACTAATTCCACAATGCTCTCCGTGGCTGCTAATTTTTCACTAACTCCATTCATTTCATTAATCAGGTTTGTACTAGAAATCAGTGGAATATCATTAGGTGCTACACTACAAGATTTCTTGCATATATCATCATCGATTGCATCTGTTTGTGAAGGATCTGATGTTTCTGTGCAAGATGTGGGGCTAGGTATAGGAATCGTGTCTTCTTTTGAGGAAGAGAGTTCACATCTGTCACCTAGAGCGGTGGTGAACATTGGCTGGCTACTAAGAGCAGCAGAGGTGGGGGAAGCGATCGTACTTCGAGCAACGGGAGAAACAGCCGTTGGTGACGGAGGCAGAGGAAGCTCTGGCATGGACTCCGCTGCAGGAGGCTCAGACATCTGGCCGCCTTGTTCCTTCTTCTCCCCACTAAGGACAAGCCTAAGCACTGGGGAAGGAGGCTTTAACACTGGATCTGATTTTGGCTTCTCTTCTGGGAAAGAAAAAGAGAAAAGAGTTTTAAGAATAATTCCTGAATCAGAGATTATATTCTATCATATGGGGTCAATTCTTTTAAATCTCTTACCCTAAATCACAGGTAGCAGAAGAAAGACCAAAACATTAGACATAATCTGCCACCTCAAAAGACTGTCGCACTTTCTCTAGTTACACCCACTATTGGATGGTCTCCAATACACATAAGCTTCACTTTGGAGAAACAGACAGAAGCAGTTCACCAAATGATTACGTCAAGAACACAATGGAAAATCTCATCAAAACAGAGGCTAAACCATTCTTGAAATGGGAGTGGGGGCTTTTCTTTAAGGTAGAGACACCTTCCATCTCCACTATTTCTTGATCCTTACAGAAATTTTTTCTATCAAGAATATTCTATAGTGGTAGGACAGTTCCTGGTATTTTTATTTTATGTATTTGTACACTGGGGAATTTTTCTTAAAAACGTGTATAACTTGTTCACTTATCATCAATGAAATTTATATCTATCAGTGAAATCAAGTTCCCACACATAAAAATCCACTTAGAAATTAATTTAACTTTCACTTTTCAATAGAGGCATATAACCAGAAATAATGTTGAAGGTGTAAAATTGGAAATTCATCTTGTGTCTTCATTGTAAAAAAAATATTTAACGAGAAAACAAACTTAATATTCAGATAATCAAGTCCAATCAAAAAACATATGCCTGAAACATTTGAGAATAATATATAAAATGTGTGTCTCTGTACAGACACAGAAAGAATTGCAAGAGAAAGAGAGAAATAAATTGGTAATAATAATAAAGGTACCAGAAAATTGTAAGAAACTCTAATTCATAAAAATTTCCATATTTTAAAATTCTTGGTAAACTGATAATGCAATTCATCCTCATGGGGATGAAACCAAAGATCTAGGCTTTTTTCTAGCCCAGTGCTTCCCTGGCACAATGAACAGGCCCCAGTGCGAAATCAGATACTAGTGAGTACGTTCATCAAATGCAAAGAAAAATTTTAAGCACTACTAAAAAAATCATCTAAAATGGAAAGGACTTTACAATTTCTCTGTCAGAAATCTTTAGGAATCAATGAAAATGAGTCTTTACAATAAATTGTAGTGAACTCTGTCAAAGAAAACATGCTGTTAATCAGATAAACAGACAGTAAATATTACCAAAGAGCTGTTCAAAGCTCATTTTACTGCAGCTACTTTTACTTGACTTAAAATTCACTTTAATTTATGGGCATAAAGGCCAGTGCTTCTTAAGTTGAACTCTGCCCATTTATTGTAGTGGAGAAAAAAGATCAATAGGCTCTCACTGCCAGATCCCTCAGACTAAGAGACAAAGACAAAAAGATTTTTAAAACTATATCTATTATAGGCATTATATATATGCCATGTATATAATATGCCATATGTATATATATGTGTGTATATATATGCCATGTATATAATAATTACATGTTTATTAAAACATCTCTGATGAAAATAATTTCCAAGTCACTGGAGTGACTGCTACATGGGCCAGTCCCCCAGACTACACAATACCCTTGTGAAAGCACATCTTTATACCTAGATGCAGCACACTGAACAGTGAAAAATAATAATTCTCACATTAACAATATAATAAAGAGTATGTCAATTCAATTAATGAATTTAGGGAGTAAAATTTCTGATACTAAAAATATTTAAACAAAAGGAGACCTAGGACTGAAACTTCTATACACTCCTGAGAAAAATCTGACATTAACTTTTAAAAATTAGAAACAGCAAGTTACTTTGAGAGCTCCTCATTCTGAAATGAACTGAAGGTTCTTTAATTCATTCATTAAAGCTTTAATATAGAAAGCTGAAAAGTATAATACAGTAGATCTAAATAAGGAACATTGACTTTATTATTAAGATTATACTTTGTAGAGTCAAGATAATTTGAAATCTAATATACTGCATTAAAAATGTTTATAACATTTGGCTATTTTTATGAACCTGTAAAAATCCCATTTAAAAAAATTTTTTTTCTAAGGAAATAATCATGCAAGAGTGAAAAAAGACAGGGATCTGAAATATTTCAGGCAACATTATAATAGCCAAAAAAAGGGAAATAGACTAAATGTATAACAATGGGGGATTTATTAAAGAACTAATGGTCTGGGCATATCACAGTGTATTGTGCAATTATTTAAAATAGGCTTTTAAAAGTGTATTTAATGATATGGAAAGTTGTTTATAATAAAAGACACATTTTTTAAAAAGCAGAGCACAAAACTGTATGTAGAGCATAAGCCTAATTTAGTAACTTAAAAATATGTAATACTAACATATATGCATGTGGGAAAGTCTAGGACAGTGTATTAATAACGGATCTGGATAATGAGATATTTTTTTCTTTCTCGTTATCTGTAATTAATATAATGAATGTCATCTAGAAAAAGGGGAAAAACTACTACTCTATTCTCATATGATGAGGGGACCAACTGCCTAGATTGGTACCTTTTGGTTGTCACGAGTCTCACGTGACTCAGTGCTACCGTCATCTAATGAGCAGAGACCAGGAATAGTGAGCATCTTGCAACCCGAGAATAGTCCTGTCCTAAAAATGCCGGAAGAGCCCCAGCTGAGCTACACTGTTATAAATGACTGAATTGCAACAGAATACAATTCACTGAATGCCTACCCTACACCAATTGCTTTCAAAAGACACTAAGACTAAGGCACAAAAACTTTAATAAATTATCCATACCATATCCTAAATACACTAGGGAGAATGCTCTTTCTGAAACAGCAAACAACAATAATTTCAACTGTCTTTATATAATCAACACCAGCTGAGTATTTTAATCCACTTAACATTCTTTCTTTCTACAAACCACACTGTGATCTTTTCCTGCATCTTTAGGTCTTCATGTAACTGCTCTGGCTGTTCATGTCAAAACCTCTAGAAAACCAAAAGCTTAATAATGGCAGCTAACATTTATTAAATAAGCACTTATTATGTGCCAGACTCTGGGTCAAATATCATACATACATAGTGTCGTTGAATTCCTGTAACTACCACTGGGGTAGAAACAATTATGTTCCTATTTTATAGAAGGGGAAACTGAACACACTAGGGTTTAGAAATTAAATCACAGGTCCAAGGTCATACAGTCAGCAAGTGCTGGAACCTGTAAATGATTTTGAATTCCACATTCTTCCAATTTAGAAAACAAAAGGCTTATGACAAAAAGAGGTAATTCAGGTGATTCAAGTTGGTGGCAGACTTTGGCACTAACATGGGATTCTGTTACCCAGTGCAAATCCTCAGAAATGACATTTCCATTGGAGAGAAAAAACAATTGGATGGCACAGTACAATAGTAATATTTGAAAATACTATACTTTGTTTCCTACTTTCATTTCAAAAGAAATCTACAGTTTAAAATTTTAAATTTCTTAGAAATTATTTTCTGAAAAATGGTAAGCTCGTTCTAAAGTCATTTGAATTACAAACATTTAGTTTTTTTAAAAAACAATACTCCTCTGAAAACTATTCTATGTATTGGAAAATTGTTGGTAGAATTTCAAACAGAAAATTATAATTACTACTGAGTTTTCTGAAAGACAGTTGGTATTAAGAGGAAGACAGCAGCAGTCCCAAAGAATTACTTATCAGCTCTATGAAATTTACTTAAGATTAGTTTTTTCTTTTCATCAAGATAACCTGAAATACTTTCTAATTCACCCATATCTATATCATACATCAATTTTAAATGTTGACTTTATTATTCAAATTTCCACTAAGCATACAAAACTAGAGGAAACCAAAAATTCTGCAATCTTCCTTCTGGAAATCAAGGCCTATGTGGGACAAAATGCAGCTGTCTAATAACCTAAAAATCTTAGCTGGTCAGAGCCATCACCATCAAGGAATACTATGGATTCTCTATCACGGCCCAGCTATAGAGACAGTCTGCATAGAGGACATATGGGGTTGGCCAAAAGTTCGTTTGTTTTTTTCTGAAAGATGGTTCTAGTAGTGGTTAGTCATCTTTGATTTCATTCGAAAGAGTTTTGCTAGATTGTATGGTCACAGCTGTCATATAAGCTTGCATTTTTTAGAAAACTTATCAAAATTGGTGAATTTTTGTGTAGTCATTTTAATATAAAAGATGGGAGAAAATACTCAACATTTTCAGCATATTATACTTTATTATTTCAAGAAAGGTAAAAACGCAACTGAAACACAAAAAAAGATTTGTCCAGTGTGCAGAGAAGGTGCTGTGACTGATCAAACATGTCAAAAGTGGTTTGTGGAGTTGCGTGCTGGACATTTCTCACTGGACGATGCTCCGCTGTTGGATAGACCAGTTGAGGTTGATAGCGATCAAACTGAGACATTAACTGAGAACAATCAAAGTTAGGCCATGCGGGGGATACCCAACATACTCAAAATATAAAAAACCAGAAAGTTATTGGTGAAAATTTTAAAAAATGCGCTTTTTCTTTTACAGAAAAAACCACATAGACTTTTTGGTCAACCCAGTATTTTAAGGGCTTTTTGCATGGTTAAGTATTCAGTATGCTTAGCATAATTCTAAATAGTTAAAGAACTTAACTCTGCAAAAGTAATGAAGTAAAGTTTTGAAGGGAATAACCTGAAAATTATTCCCCACTCAGACTGAAAGCATTCTGGATTTTGATCCAAAACTGCTTGATCACTGGGGTTCGGAAGTGGCTTTCCACAATATCTACAAACTGCACTCCCACAAGGTGGATGACTTTAATATTAAAAAATGTAGCTTTAAGCATGCAGGAGTCTCTAACTCTGAATAATGCTGAAAGAAGTATTTGACAATGCAACCTTCAGAAGCACACCAAGTTAGAATTTGTTATCTATCTTTTGGCCTAAAACTATCTTGTCAAACAAATACAGTATAGGACTTATCTCTGTTCAAGTTTACTAGATTCCTCAATACTCAAGGGAAAAATATACAATCATATTATATTTGTATACTATAAACAACACTGAAATTATACACCAGAAGTTTCTTTTTAACTAGATTTACTGGGGTAACACTGGTTAATAAAACTACATAAGTTTCAGGTACATAGTTCTACAATACATCATTTGGCACACTAGAAGTTTATGTGTCATTAACTTGCAGTCCAGTAAAAAAAAAACCCAATAATATTAAATAACTCCACTTTGATTATGTGCCAATTCCCAAATGTTTTTTAAAGAATAAATTTCAGGAAGTATATTTACTAACGGCCAGTTATAGATTATTAAAGGATTTAAAGAAAAAATTGGAAAACAAATATAATTTCCATTCATTCGTAGAATGATCAGAAACATTGTAACAGCATGCTCAAAGTCACTTGCTTCCCCCAGCACCTAATGAGAACTGCTACCTAATTTTAGCTAAGGTCAACCTAAATCCAACCAGGCAGGAGATCCAACTAGGCTTATCCCCGCAACAACCCTGAGAGGAAGGTCTTCTTTATTCCATTCTCTAAGTGAAGTCATTAAGATTCACAGCATAATGACTCACCAAGACCAAATACTGAGTGCATGATGGAGTCAGGATTTGAACTTAGTACTACCTCCAACTGAGGACATAGAAGCCAAATTTATAAGAAACATTTTGTTTTTAAAATAGCAGGATATGTGTGTGTGTGTGGGGGGGTAGTGGGGAGAAAATGCAAACAACTGTGACTGAAAAACAATAGAGTAATTTAAAAAATAAAATAGGAAATACAGGAACATATTGAATATATAAATTAAACTATGTTATTCTTGTAAAGCAATATATACTTTGATTTATTCTCCCAATCTTGTTTCAGAAAAAGTTTAAGGCAGCTAAGCTGTAACTTACAAATATGTATTGACAATGAGGCATTAATACAATGTAGAGAATAATTTTACTAATAGTCCCTACTTTACTCTCCTAGATGTTGAACACTTTGATTTTCCAACTCAAAGCTTTCTTTAAAAGTAGGTATCTAAATAATCCTCAAATGTTTTCATCTTACTGTTAAATGCTAAGGGCAATACCATAATACAAAAAGGGACTAAAGAGGGAGGAAAACAGTCGCACACAAACCTTGCTTCTGGTCGCTCGCTGCAGTGACAGGGGTGCTGGCAGCAAGATGAGCACTCTCCACAGTCCCGTAAACCACAGGGCTGTGCTCAGGGACCTGGCTGGGCAGCTGCTGGGATTTGAAGTACAAAAAAGGGTGATAATGAGCGTGCGAACATAAAAACTAGCAATATGGAACCCAAGCCAAGTGGGGAAGACAGAGTGGGACAGGAGATCAAAATTAAAAAAAAAAAAAAAAAGCAAGGAAAAATATATAGGCCAGTTTAATAAATTCAAAAAGTACATGGGAAGATGGGGAAGAAAAGGAAAGGGGCAGCAGAAAAGGGGGGAAAAGATATGATTACCATTAACCACAGAAAGAGAAGACAGCACAACAAACATTAGTACAATGAATTCTCCAATGTTCCTTCTAAGGAGAAACAGACTTTCAACCTAACAATAGATGTTACATCCGAGAGAGAATTTAGCGTCCTCCCAGTTAAAGACCAAAGGGGTTTGGTCAACTTCATTTACAAACTACCGAGTAAAGTAGTTCATTTGCACAAGCCAGTCAAACAAATCATGATAGGTTTTAAAACCAGTTACTGATTCAATGAAATATTTAGTGGTAATTGTTGTCATTTGTCCAAATACTCACATACGTGAAATGCAACTTGCAAAGTCTCTAAAGGCGCTTACACTCAGAAATCTGAATAAAACATCTGGCTCTTCAAAGCTTAGCAAAAACTTTTTCTTTTCATTCAGCCAGTGTAATGAAATAAAAATGCCCAACTAAATTCTAGCAGAGTAGAGTGAAAAAATTGCAGCCATTGTTCAACTTAGAGGGAACAAGAATTACACAACAAAGGACAGGAACGCTCATTCTACATCACATTCCAGGCAGAGGTATTTGTTCTGGTCACAGAAAAGCCACAACACGAAGCAGCGTCTCTCCTCGGAGATCTAAGGTCAATGGTTTGAGGGATACATTCTTCTGCACTGAATTCCATCAGTACTGTCAGAGCAGAGCTCCCTGGACAATTATGATTTTTCTGTTTTGTTTTGGATTATTTTGGGGAGGAGGGTTAAGGTGTGGATGTTTGGGGATGGACAGGGCCACTTAAAAGCGGGAGTTAAGCCCTGTCTGGTGTGGCTCAGTAGGTTGGGCATGATTCTGAAAAGTAAAAGGTCGCTGGTTCAATTCCCAGCCAGGGCACATGCCTGGGTTGTGGGTCCAGTCCCTGTCAGGACGGGTGAAAAAGGCAACCAATTGATGTTTCTCTCTCACATCAATGTTTTCTCCCTCTTATTCTGCTCCCCTTCCCCCTCTCTCTACAAATAAATAAAATCTTTTTAAAAATGGGAGTTAATAAAAAATATTTTCAGGTCAGTTAAGTCTCACATTCAGTGGAAACATAATATAAAATATATCTGTTTAGATATATCATTTATGTTATTACAGATAGGATTGGGGAAAAGACTATTTCATCTGTTTATTAGATCATGAAACTGCTCATATTCCACAATTACTTCTAAATGAAGACTGCTAAAATTATATTTTCACATACATAAAATGAAGTTACTGTTTTCCCTTTGAATCATAGTCAAATAAATGAACAACAATACCATGATTACTTTAAGTCCTTAGTTTCAGTGGAAAAAAACTGTATTGCTAAAATACAAAAATTAGAAAGGCTTCACAGCTATAAATAAAAATAAGAACTCAGTTAAATTTTATGACTGAAAATAGCTCCAGAATGATGGAAAGATTCTATATTATTTATTACTGAAGTTATCCACATATCCCAAGAAAGAAAGAACTGTAAATTATGCCATTTACCTGAAAGGAAGGTAATATTAACTATTCCAATTGCTTAGGAAATCAGTAATGGGGAAAAAAAAGGTCACTGCTGAAAGTAGGTCACCAAAGTGACATCCATAGATAAAGTAAGATGTTTAAGACAGTAAAAGGCTACTGATACCTATAAATATGTATAGATTACAGAATTTTTTCCATCTAAGATTAAAATAATTTCAACAATATTAAAGAGACAACTGCATAGACATTTTTAAATGAACAAAGCCCTAAGAAGATCTTATGTATAAAGCACTTATAAGAAAGGAATGAAATAACATGGTTAAATCACAGTTCCAAATCCAGGTAGCTAATTCATAGTTACATGGCCAAAAAATGCTAGAAAAGTACTTCTCTGTTTCCTTAGCTATAAAATGAAAAGGCACTAAATATTATTTCAGCTTTAACATTCTCTAAGCCTCTGACAATACCAAGAAAATGATAACATATGAACATATTATATAATTCAATGCTATCATCATGTTTTAGAGTCTAATTTAGGATAAACTCAAATTTTAGCTTAACCTCTAATTTCGTTTCTTCTCTCCTAATGAAATAACTATAAAGTCTGTTACGGAGGAGTTCCTAATTTTTCCAGAGCACAAACAATCATGGTTTATTTTCTCTAATTTATTAGTCAGAAAAATCAGGAAACACACTGGATACTGTGACTCAAAACATCACATCTAATACTGTACGAACTTTTATCACAATGAGGAAACGAAGCTTTGGAGTACCTAGAGATTTAGGTATATGATCTACACTGGAGAAAATATTTTACGGAATTTCAAAATCACTGCACTTCTGTCACTTTCATTATTGAGGGGTATGAAAATTTATAAAAACTAATTCTGGCCCTGGCTGGTGACTCAGTGGCTGGGTGCTGGTCTGCAAATCAGGGGGTTGCCGGTTCAATTCTGGTCTAGGGCATATGCTTGGGTTACAGGCTGGGTTCCCGGAAGGGGGTGTGAGAGGCAACCACACATTGAAGTTTCTCTCCCTCTCTTTCTCTCTCCCTTCCCCTCTCTAAATAACAAATAAATAAAATCTTTTAAAAAAATCTTAAAACAAACCCCACCAAACTAATTCTCAAAGGGCAACTGGTATCAGAATATAAACTAATTCAATAAAGATGACCAGGATGTCAGAGATAAAATGCCTGACTGGCAGAACAATTTTTAAAAATGTTTTTCACTTACATTGATAAAGGAACTTAAAGTATGGCAAGATATTAGACACCTGACATTATCCAATAAATGTATCTCCTTTATAAATTCTGTGTGAGAATCTATTCTATTGAGATTTATATATTAAATTTGAAGTACTAACCTTAAGGGATATTAGTAGATTTGGGCCCAAATAACGCAGGAATTAATTTTTTAAACAGTGTTTACCAACAGGTGAAATAGACAACAAAATCTTGAATTGTCCTTAAATATTTCATTGTACAATTTAAATTCACTTCTCTTTACAAAGCCCATTATTTTTTCTACTCTGGGGCCACTTTCCTTTACTATCTATTTTAATCTTGTATATGACACGATGCTTAATACAGAGGTAATTATAAATAGGGGGATCTCCAAACCATGGCTCATGAGATAAAAATGTTTTATATTTTTAAATAGTTGGTGAAAAAAATCAAAAGAAGAATAATTTTTGACAGACAAAAATGATAGGAACTTAAATTTTAGTCTGTAAATAAAGTTTTATTGGAACAACACACAGACATTCACTTACATATTATACATGGTTGCTTTCATGCTACAACGGCAGCGATGAAAGAAACTAAGGCAGCTATAAGACAAACACACAGCCAACATCATACTCAATGGGCAAAAACTACAAATGTTTCCCTGAGGTCGAGGAATAAGACAAGGATGCCTGCTTTCACCACTCTTATTCAACATAGTATCTGAAGTCCTAGCTACAGCAATCAGACATAAATAAAGAAGACATTTAAAAATTGGGATAACTGTAACAGAATAACAATAAGCAAACTAAAAAATAAATAATTCTAGGCTTTAAATAAAAAAAGAAATAAAAGGCATTCAAATTGGAAAGGAAGTAAAATGGTCATTATTTGCAGATGATACTGTATATAGAAAACCCTAAAGATTCCACCAAAAAACTACTAGAACTGGTAAATTCAGTAAAGTAGCAGGGTGTAAAATAAATATCCAGCCCCTGGCTGGTGTAGCTCAGTGGATTGAGTGCGGGCTGTGAACCAAAGGGTCGCTGGTTCGATTCCCAGTCAGGGCACATGCCTGGGTTGCAGGCTAGGTCCCCAGTGAGGGCCACATGAGAGGCAACCGCACATTGATGTTTCTCTCCCTCTCTTTCTCCCTCCATTCCCTTCTGTCTAAAAATAAAATAAATAAAATCTTTTTTAAAAATTAAATTAATAAATATCTGGAAATCAGTTGCATGTTTATATCCAAAAATGAAGTAAAAGAGAAACTAAGAAAATAATCCCATTCACAATTGCTTCAAAAAGAATAAAATACTTAATAATAAATTTAACCAAGGAGGTAAAAGACCTGTACTCAAAAGAATTTAAGACACTGAAGAAAGAAACTGACAATATTCATGGATAGGAAGAATTAACATCATTATTGTTAACCATTTTACCCAAAGCAATCCGTATCAAGATACCAATGGCATATTTCACAGAACTAGAACAAGTATTACAAAAATTAACATGGAACCTCAGAAGACCCTGGATAGCAACAGTAAACTTGAGAAAGTAGAACAAAGTTGGAGGAATCACACTGCCTGATGTCAAACTATATTACAAGGCCACAGTAATCAAAACAGCATGGTACTGGCATAAAAACAGACATACAGATCAATGGAACAGAAAAGAAGAGAACTCAGGAGGCGTAAACACGCATCTTTACGGCCAATTAACAGTTGACAAAGGAGGCAAAAATATACAATGGGGTATAGATAGTCTTTCAGTAGATGGTGCTGGGAAAATTGGATAGATACTTGCAAAAAAATGAAATTAGGCCACCTTTTTACACCATACACAAGAAAAAAATCAAAATAGATTAAAGACTTAAATGTTAGACTTGAAACCATATAAAACCTAGACAAAAACATAGTCAGTAAAATCTTGGATATATAGCAATATTTTTTCTGATATAGGTACCTCCTCGGGCAAAGGAAACAAAAGAAAAAATAAACTACATTAAACTAAAATGTTTCTGCACAGCAAAGAAAACAATAAACAAAACGAAAAACAACCCACTGACTGGGAGAACAGCCACCAGTGACACATCTGATAAGTGGTTAACATCCAAAATTTATGAAGAACTTATACAACTCAACACCACAAACCCCCCCCAACACTCTAATTAAAAAATGAGCAAAGGACCTGAACAGACATTTCTTCCAAAAGGACATACAGATGGCCAACAAACATGAAAAGATGCTCAATGTCACTAATCTTCAGAGAAATGCAAATTAAAACCACAATGAGATATCACCTCACACCTGTCAGAATGGCTATCATCAATAAACCAACAAACAGTGAGTGCTGGCGAGTATGTGGAAAAAAGGGAACCCTAGTGCACTGATGGTGGGAATGCAGACTGGTGCAGCCACCGTGGAAAACAGTACGGAATTTCCTAAAAAAATTAAAAATGCAACTGTCTTATGACTCAGCAATTCCACTGCTGGGAATACACCCTAAGAATCCTGAAACACCAATTCAAAGGAACTTACTGCCCCCCTACATTCATAGCAGCTATTTATAATAGCCAAGTGCTGGAAACAGCCCAAGTGCCCATCAGCAGGTGAGTGGATTAAAAACTGGTACATTTACATAATGGAATACTACCTAGCAACAAAAAGAAGTCCTACCTTTTGCAACAGCATGGATGGAACTGGAGACTATCATGCTAAGCAAAATGAGCCAGCTGGCGGAAGACAGATATCATATGACCTCACTTATAACTGGAATCTAATGAACAAAATAAACTAATGAGCAAAATGGAAACATGGAACAGGATTGATAACTGTTGGAGGGGAGCAGGGAGGGGGGATAGTGGAAGGAAGGGAAAGGGACTAGTCAAAGAACATGTATGAATGACTCATGGACAATGGAGAGGGGACTGACAGTGGGCTAGAGGGGTAGGTTGGGTGGAGGGGGACAAAAGGGAAAGAAACTGGGACAACTGTAATAGAATAAACAATAAAAAGAGATATCATGATGGTCCTAAAGTAAACAAAAAATAAATCATCACACAAGTGTTGGCAAGAATGTAGAGGAAAGGGAACCCTCATGCACTGCTGGTGGGAGCAGATTGGTGCACCCACTGTATGGAAAGCAGTATGGAGTTACCTCAAAAAATTACAAATGGAACTACCTCATGACCCAGCAATTCCACTTCTGGGAATTTATCCAAAGAAATCTGAAACACTAATTAGAAAGAATATATACACCCCTGTGCTCACTGCGGTATTATTTACAATCACCAAGATAATGGAAGCAGCCCAAGTGTCCATCAGTAGACGAGTAGATAAAGAAGCTGAGGTACATTTACATAATGGACTACTACTCAGCCAAAAACAGAAAGAAATTTTACCATTTGTGACAGCATGGATGGACCTGTAAAACATTAAGTGAAATAAGCCATGCAGAAAAAGACAAGTACCATATGATTTCACTCATATGTGGAATCTAAAGAAAAAAGTGAACAAACAAGCAAAACAGAAAGAGACTCACAGATAGAGAGTGGGCCGATGGCTGTCAGAGTGCTGGGCGGGGGGGGCTAGGCAGGGGGAGACAGAGCAAAAACGAAGAGAAGGAACTCACGGACACAACAGTATGTTGACGGCCAATGGGAAGGAGTGTGGGGGGAGGTGGAGGAAAGTACAGCGGGGATAAACGGTGATGGGCGGAGCCTGGACTTGGGGCGTGAACACACGATACAGTGTACAGATAACGTGTTGTAGAACTGTGTAACTGAAACCTGTATAATGTTTTCAACCAGGATCACCCCAATAAATAAAAATAAAGTATGGCAGCAAAGCCAAAAACATTTACCATCTGGCCCTTCACAGAAAATGTTTGCTAACCTCTATTATAATTCACTGAGACAAGACCAGAGACTCCAAATATTTATACGTACAAATATAAGCAAGATTCTGATGTAATTTGTTGTTATCTTAAGAGGCTATTTGAATGCTTCATGTTTTATCATTTTAGATATATAGCTGACCCTTGGTATCACAGGGTACTGGTTCCAGGAGCTTTCATGAATATTAAAATGTGGGCATGCTCAAGTTCCTTATGTAAAATGACATAGGATTTTCACAGAACCTACATATATCCTCCTGTATACTTTAGATCATCTCTAGATTACTTATAATATGTCCTGCACTGTAAATGCTATGCAGTAGTTGTTACACTGTGTTGTTACTGGAATATGACAACGAAAAAAGCACACACATTCAGTACAGACACAGTCATCATAGTAGGCCTAACCGCTAGTTCATGTCAGCAACAAAGTAACATTTTTTCTGATTATTGAGAATATGCAGTTGGTGGAATCTGCCCATGTGGAACCTGTGGATACAAAGGGCTGACTCTGATTAATTTTTCAAAGTCTCATTCAATGACTTTAAAATAATCCTGGAATAAATACCTTGTGTTTAACATACATAAATCCTGAGGACAACCAAGTACAGCCCCCACTGAGAAACATAATAATGATTAAGAAGTAAAATAATAATAAATTACTCCAGAAAAAAGGACCAAAACATGCTCCCTTACTAAGTGGGAAAGAATTCTCCTGCATTCATTCATTAGAAAGGGGTGTGTGTGTGTTTCCCCCTGGTATTTGGCATGTACAAAACATTGAGATCCCAATGGTAACCGAAACAGACAAAAATTGTTAGCTACATGGAGTTTATATTCTACCAAGAGAAATATATTAAAGAATAAACCACATACACATAATAGAATATTATTTAGCCATAAAATCAACAAAATCTTGCCATTGTGACTATATGGATATGCTAGGTGAAATACGTCAGACAAAGACAAATACTGTGTGATCTTACTTATATGAGGATCATATACAAATAGTGGACTTCTGGTCAAGATGGTGGCATAGGTAAACATGGGTTGCCTCCTCGCAAAACCATATCAACTTTACAACTATAGAAAAACCCATCATTCAGAACTGTCAGAAACTGAGCTGAATTGAAGTCCTACAACTACAATTAAAAAAAGAAACTAGCCCTGGCTGGTGTGCTCAGTGGACTGAGCGCTGGTCTGCTGACCAAATGGTCACTAGTTCAATTCCCAGTCAAGGCACATGCCTGGGTTGTAGGCCTGGTCTCCGGTTGGGGGCACAGGAGAGGCAACCACACACTGTTGTTTCTCTCCCTTTCTTTCTCCCTCCCTTTCCTTTTCTCTAAAAATAAATAAATAAAATCTTAAAAAAAAAAAAAAAAAGAAGAAGAAGAAACTACATCAATATTGGTAGGAGAGGCAGAGACATGGAATGGGCTGGTCCAATACCCATGTGTGGTAGATAAAAATTGGGAGGATTATCTCAGGAGCAAAGGGTCCCAGCCTCACACCAGACCCCTCTGCCCAGGGTTCCAGTGCCAGGTAGAGAGGTCACTATAACTTCCGGCTGTAAAAACCAGCAGGGATTGAGGCTGTGGAAGACAGAAACCGCTGGACTCCCTGACAGTTCTTAAAGAGCCCATGCACAGACTTACTTGGAATCACTGCCTCTGAGCTCCAGCGTGGGGGAAGCAGATTGAAAGGCACCACAGACATACGAGGAGGAACTGAATTGTGTGGCATCAGGGTGAGAGCTGGGGGGTGGCTTTCTCCCAGACAGAAGTGCTGGCAGAGGCCACTATTCCTTTTCTGAGCCCTCCCCCAACAGAGCCACAAAGCTAGCAGGCAGGCGCTATATCTGAGACTCCATCAACCTGGCTAACAGGTCTGCCGTACCCTGGCAATTCCCTGAGGTCCTGCCCCACCCAACTTTAGGGCCTACCCAAGTTGTTTCCAGTGGCTTTTACATACAAATGGCTTGTCTTCACCTATGCTTAAAATTTTCCTAAATTCTCTCAAACAAGCCACATTGGCTTTGGCAAGCCCCATACTTATCTATCACTAAGTTGCCCCAAGCCCACACTAGCAGCAGCTGGCCTTGGTTCACAGCTTGGCCGATCCTGGGCACCTCCAAGCCCCGCACAAGTAGCAGCCATCTGTAGAACACTTTGCAGCTTATGCTTGTGACCCTGGAGAGAACACAGGCAGTGGATGGCCTTGCATACATCAATAGCAACCAAGTCACATGTCTCAGCTACAACAGGAGGGTGTATACAGCCCACATGGTGGGTGCAACTCAAGTACCGAGAGCTTGAGTAATAGGAGAGGCTGTGTCACTGGGCCCTACAGGGCACCTATTACATTAGGCCACTCTGGCCTGGAAGACACAGCAGCTCTACCCAACACATAGAAAAAAACACAGAGAGGCTGCCAAAATGAGGAGTCAAAGAACCATGGCCCAAATGAAAGAACAGAACAAAACTCCAGAAAAAGAGCTAAACAAAATGGAGATAAGCAAGCTACTAGATGCAGAGTTCAAAACACTGGTTATAAGCATGCTTAAGGAACTTAATGAGGACCCCAACAGCATAAAAAACAACCCATCAGAAACTAAGGATACAAAATTAATATAAAGAACAGGGAATCAGCAGCAGAGTGGATGAAGCCAAGAATCAAATCAGCAATGTGGAATAAAAGGAAACAAAAACCAACCAATCAGAACAGCAAGAAGAAGAAAAAATGAATCCAAAAAAATGAGGATAGCGTAAGGAGGCTTTGGGACAACTTCATGTATACCAACACTCATGTCATGGAAATGCTGGAAGGAGAAGAGAAAGAGCAAGAAATTGGAAACCTATTTGAAAAAAATAAATGAAAGAAAACTTCCCTAACTTGGTGAAGGAAATAGACATACAAGTCAAAGCAGCCCAGAGAATCCTGAACAAGATGAACCCAAAGAGGCGCCCACCAAGACATATCATAATTAAAATGCCAAAGGTTAAAGACAAAGAGAGAACCTTAAAAGCAGCAAGAAAAAAGCGGTTAATTGCATACAAGGGAGCCCCCATAAGACTGTCAGCTGATTTCTCAAAATTCTCTAGCCTCTGCAGGCTAGAAGGGTTTGGCAAAAATATTCAAAATGATAAAAAGCCAAGGACCTACAAACAAGACTGCTCTACCCAGCAAAGCTATCATTTAGAATTAAGGACAGATAAAGAGTTTCCTAAACAAGAAGCTAAAGGAGTTCATCACCACCAAACCAGTATTATATGAAATGTCAAAGGGTCTTTTTAAAGAAGAAGATAAAAAATGTGAACAATAAAGTGGAAATAAATACATATCTATCAACAACTGAATCTAAAAAACAAAATAATCAAACAAGAAAAACAGAAACAGAATCATAGATACAGAGAACACTTTTTTGGTTGCCAGATGGGAGGGGGGTCAGGGGATGAGCAAAAAAGGTGAAGGGATTAAGAAGTACAAATTGCCAGTTACAGAATAGTCATGGGCATATAAAGTATAGCACAGGAAATAGAGTAGCCAAAGAACATATAGGCATGACCCATGGACAATTGTGTGGGGACTGCGTGAGGAAGTGGGGGCACTAGGTGGAGGGGGGCAAGGGGGCTAGTTGGGGCAACTGTAACAGCATAATCAATAAAATATAATTTTTTAAAAGCAAATATCATTATTTTGTAACATGAAACTAATATAATGTGATGCCCGTTACCCTCGATAAAATTTATTTTAAAAGAACAGACAGAGGAGTGGCCAGAGAGAAGCACGGAGATGAGTAAGGAAGTTCCTGTTGTCCAAGGGAGAGAGCTAGGGGAGTGGCTTAAGAGCACGGGAGCAGTGAAGGAGGTGGAGAATAAGCCAGACTGGATCTGCTTATATAATGGATGTGGAATATGAGGTAAAGAGGATTTAAAGATAACTTCGCAACTTATTATCTGAACAACTGGGATACAGTTATAATTTACTGAAAAAAGGGAAACAAGAGCACACCAAACACCAGAAGAAACAGTAATACAGGGTTCACAAACTCAAATGGCTGCTTAAACCAACAAGTGACCTAAATATGAGATGCGAAACGGTTTGAAATAATAAAACAATGTAACATACTAGAAAATATATGCGCAGGTTAAAGGCAATCAAATTGATGAAAACACTTTTTTTCTTTAAACACTAACCTGAAAAAACAACATACACCCACAATAGAAAGAACCCCATCCTTGAAGGCAAGGAAAGGTTGCTAAGGTGTCAGAGAAGGTAAGGGAGACTCAGACACTCAAGGTAAAAACTGTCAGCCTAACCGAGAGGACTTAAAATGATTTTATGGTTCCATTGGGAGTAGTAGAGAAGAAACCAGAAAAACTGAAAAACAAGAATAATGTGGATGGAGTGCTCTCTAATACTAATATATTATCATGCTATAGTAGTTAAGACACTATAATAATGGTATTAGAATAGATAAACTAAACTTAAAAGTATATATAAAAATTCAGTAAATAATTAAACAACATCTAAAACCAAGGAGGCAATGATGAACTATTTAATAAATAATACTGAAATAAGAGCAAGGTCCTTTGGTTAAAAATAGCAGAATCAAAACCTCACTGTATATATCAAACTAATTTATACATCAAGCAAACATAAAGGTAAAATAATTAAACCTAAGTCCTAGAGGAAAATATATATGAGTAGTTTTATTATCTTGGGTGGGAAAAATCTTTAAAAGTATTAGCCCCAATCATTAATTATTTAGGAAAACACAGGGATTTGAGAATATTAAAAATTTAAAACTTCTAAAGTCTAGTGACAGAAGGTACCACTAACAAAGTTAAAGCAATCATCAAACTCGAAAAAGATATTAAATATGTCGCCCTGGCTGGTGTAGCTCAGTGGATTGAGTGCGGGCTGGGAACCAAAGGGTCACCGGTTCGATTTCCAGCCAGGGCACATGCCTGGGTTACAGACCAGGTCCCCAGGTGGGCCACGTGAGATGCAACCACACACTGATTTTTCTCCCCATCTCTTTCTCCCTCCCTTCCCTTCTGTCTAAAAATAAATAAATAAAAAATCTTAAAAAAAAAGATATTAAATATGTCAATTGGATTTCTTCAATGTGTGAAGAATGCTTATAAGTCATAAAATTATCATCAACCAAGAAAAAAATTGTCACTCCGAAAGAAACGTACAAAGACATGAACAGATAACTCTCTCACACACACATAACCAGCACATGTGAAAATTCTTACTCCACAAATCAATCAATAAAAATGAAATGAAATACTTTTAATCTATCATATAAGCAACAATGTAAGAAAAGCGTATATAACTGGTCCATTTCAGGACAGCAGGTCACAAGCCATAGCCCAAAAATAAGTACACGAACTTGTTCGTCACAGCATTGTTTATATTAGTGACAAACAGGAAAGAATAGGAATGCCCATCAATTAAATAAACTAGAGTACTTCCAAACAAAGAAATACTATGCAGCCTTAATAATTATAATAATACCTAAGTCAAACAGAACATGTCTGCATAATCACGGGGGGGAGGGTAGTTTTAAAATAGCATGAACCTAAATATATAAAATTATAGGTATGGATATGTATATATGAATATATGTTCACCAACTAGTAAAAAATGGTTAACTTTCAGTAAGATTTAGGATTATAATTTCTTGCTTTACTACTCTTATTTTCAATGAAGATTTATAATTTTTACACACACAAAACTCATATCATTTTAATTCTGAAAGCACACTTTCAATAACAGACAAAAGACTAAATCTAACAGTTTCTTGAGATCTGTTAACAATACTAGTGATCCCCTACAGCTAGCATCATAGTTGCTAGATGACTATAAGTTGCAATACCATTGTTTAATGTCTGACTGGTAGTAAATGGTAAGGGATAGGAATTTTGTAATACATGCAAAAATTCAATCTTGCTTTATCATTAGGATTCATAATTAGAGTATCTAAGGTAAAATCATACCACTGTAACAGCAAAGGCTTTCACAAAATGTATTCAGGATTTATGGAAAAAAAACCAGATCAAATAAACACAAAGAATTGTTTTAAATACAATAAAATGTAATGTTATTACTGTATCTCTCTTTTTTTTTTTTTTTAATTTTTTTAGAGAGAGGAGAAGGGAGGGAGAGAGGGAGAGAAACAGCAATGTATGGTTGCCTCTCACATGGCCCTCATGGGGACCTGGCCCGCAACCCAGGCATGCGCCCCGACTGGGAATCGAACCGGGACCCTCTGGTTCCCAGCCCACGCTCAATCCACTGAGCTACACCAGCCAGGGCTATTACTGTATCTCTTAAGTGGATCATTACTGGAATGCCAAAACAACATACACATACTTGTTCCACTGGCTTCCAAAAGATTAAGTATCTCAAAAGTGACCTTATGTCAAATTTTTTCTTGCTTTAGGAATTTCTACAGGCACTAAAGTGGGAGAATCTTGGTTTTAATAAAAATTCAGGGCATTTTTACAAAACCTTGTTGGAGACAGACCTGATGAAGTCAACAACCCTGCACTATAATTCTTTAAGGTTTCTAGGTATCAAGTTTATAGGAAGCTCTTAAAAAACCTGAATAACCTGCTGACTTTGAATTCTCCCCAAAGACAGGAGAGGCTGTATCTTTTCTAAGATGTGCCAGCAATCGACAGTTTCCAGCCTTTTCTCGACCCCTGCACCCTATGACATAGGACTCTCCCAAATGACAACCGCGTTTCACTGTAAGAGTAATTCTTAACACAGAAAAGAAAAAAGAACAAAAGGGAGTAAAAAGAGGAAGAAAGGTCTATAGTTCACTTAAAAATTAAGTGACTCTGATATACAACCCTACCCCTTTGGAAGAAGACGGTTTGAAAACCCTGGCGGTACAGCCTCATGCCCTCAGTTTTACCCACGGAGTCCCACGACAACTCGCAGACAGCTAGCACACTTCTTAACACAGAAATATTCCTTATGGCTAGCTGCTAGCAACAGATACATTAGCTGCAAGATTTTGATGCTGACTCAAAGGAACGAAAATTCCCCCTTCTTTTCCACTTTAATATTTAAGAGCTAAAAGGGAACTCTGAGATTACATAGTACAATCCCTCACTATAGAGATGAGAAAATTGGGGTTTAAAGGGTTTAATGTACTGAACGAAAGTGAAAGGCTGGAGACCAACAGCAGGTGTTCTAATACTCCATGATGGCCATCAAGGCACTGACCGCTGCCTGTGATCATTTTAATGGCCTGCCTGTAGGCAGATGATACATGTAGATCATCTAATTGTATACATATATGTATATTTTTATATATTGGAGACAGGAAATATCCAAGAGTTATTCCACAGCTCATTTGAAAACGTAGGAGGCAGGACAATTTCAAACTGAAAATCTTGAGGGAAAAACAGCAGCAGCAAAAACCAGTTTCCTGGCATAGACTGGCAGCCAGGGAGGAAAGGATGCAGCAGCTGGTGGTCCTACATTTGCACGCAGATAAGCTGGGAGGAACAACTGAGGAGCGACACAGACCAGCAACCCAGGGTTCCAGAGCAGGAAACTAAAGCCTCAAAACCTATGGCTGTAAAAACTTATGAGTGATGCGGTAGCAGGAGAAACTCCCAGCCTCAAAGGAGAGTTCACTGGAGGGGCCCAAGGGTCCTAGAATGTACACAAACCCATCCACCTGGTAATCAGTATCAGATGGGCCCAATATGCCTGTGAGTATTGGGAGAAGTGACTGAAAGCTGGCAGAGAGCTGGGCAAGCAGCACTGTTCCTTCTCTGACCCCTCCCCACATACAGCACCAAAACGCAGTGACCTGGGTTGCTGCACCTTAGTGAATATCTAAGGCTCCACCCCTTCCAATGTAACAGGTGCTCAGAGACAAAAAAAAAATATGCCCCAAAGGAAAGAATAGATTAAAATTCCAGAGAAACAACTAAGCAACATATCAGATACAGAGTTCAAACATTGGTAATCAGGATGATCACAGAATTGGTTGAGTATGGTTGCAAAAATAGAGGAAGTAGTAAAGGTTATGCAAAGTGAAACAAAGGAAAATGTACAGGGAATCAACAGCAACAGGAAGGAAACTGGGACTCAAATCAATGATGTGGACCAGAAGAAAGAAAATAAACATTCAACCAGAAAAGAATGAAGAAACAAGAATTCAAAAAAAATGAGGAGAGGCTTAGGAACCTCCAGGACAACTTCAAATGTTCCAGCATTCGGCCTGGCTGGTGTAGCTCAGTGGATTGAGCGCGGGCTGGGAACCAGAGGGTCTCGGTTCGATTCCCAGTCAGGGCACATGCCTGGGTTGTGGGCCAGGTCCCTGATGAGGGCCATGTGAGAGGCAACCCTACATTGCTCTTTCTCCCTCCCTTCTCCTCTCTCTGAAAATAAATAAAATCTTTAAAAAAAAAAAGTCATTAAAAATAAATAATAAATAAATGTTCCAACATTCCAATCATAGGGGTGCCAGAAGGAGAAGAGAAAGAGTAAGAAATTGAAAACTTAGTTGAAAAAATAATGAAGGAGAACTTCCCCAATCTGTCAAAGGAAATAAGACTTCCAGGAAGTCCGGAGTCCCAAAGAAATTAGACCCAAGGAAGCACTCACCAAGGAACATCATAAGTACATTACCCAAGATTAAAGATAAGGAGAGAATCTTAAAAGCAGCAAGAGAAAAGGAGACAGTTACCTACAAATGAGTTCCCATAAGACTAGAAGCTAATTTCTCAAAAGAAATCTTGCAGGCAAGAAGGGGCTGGAAAGAAGTTCTAAGTCATGAAAGGCAAGGACCTACTCAAGATGACTCTATCCAGCAAAGCTATCATTCAGAATGGAAGGTCTGATAAGTGCTTCCCAGATAAGGTCAAGTTAAAGGAGTTTATCATCACCAAGCCTTTATTACATGAAATGTTAAATGGACTTATCTAAGAAAAAGAAGATCAAAACAATGAACAGGAAAATGATGACAAACTCACAACTATCAACAACTGAGCCTAACAAAAACAAAAACAAACTAAGTAAACAACTAGAACAGGAACAGAATCACAGAAATGGAGATCATATGGAGTGTTATCGCATTGTATGAGGGAAACGTATTTATACGTTTTACGTTGACTGGTAGTAGAGCGTGGGACACATATTAAAGAAAAATAATTCAGTATACATTTTATAGTAAATCACAAAAAGTTTCATTGTGTAAAACTAAAATTATCGTAATTTTACTGAACGCTGCCATCTGCGCAAAAAATTAGCAAAAACAGCCCGCGCCACCTGTTAGCGCGCAATAAACTACCCACATTCAATGTGTTATTGGGGGGGGCAAAAATGGGGGAAAAGGTACAGGGAATAAGAAGCATAAATAGTAGGTACACAATAGACAGGGGGAGGTTAAGAATAGTATGGGAAATGGAGAAGCTAAAGAACTTGTATGAATGACCCATGGACATGAACTAAGGGGGCGGGATGGGGTGGGAGGATGCTGGTGGGATGTGGGATGCAGTATGGAGGGGAATAAAGGGGAGAAAAAAATGGGACAACTTTAATAGCATAATCAATAAAATATACTTTAAAAGATAAATGGAATCATAAAACAAAACAAAAAACCGTTTCCTCACATAAACGCACTGCATTTTCCGTCAATTAACTCTTCTTAGCCTGACTGCTTGCCAAAATCAAACTCATTATCCACCTCTCAAACATCCTCATGTATACTCCATGCTATGCGTTACTATAAAACCAGGCATCTAAGCTTGAAGAGTCACTTCTGACACTTCCCTCTCGCTTACATAGGGTAGCCAGGCATCCCTGTTTACCAGGACAGTACAGGTTTATGCCTGTTATCCCAGCAAAATGATTAATAGCATTCCCATTCAGTTCTAGAACTGGGACAATTTAGATGATAAATTATATGGTCACCCTTTTTATAATCATTAGTTAGTCACCAACTGCTGATTATTTCTCTAGCTGGCTTTCTCTTCCTCAACTGACTTTCTAATTTATCACCTGAAATGACAACAGTAGCCTTTCATCCAATTTCCCATCTCCATGTGCTTTTTGGCACATGACGCCCCCCTGCCTGAATACCCTCTTTCTTTCCATTTTTGAATATCAATCTGAGAGCTCAGCAAATGGCATCTCTGCTGTGAAGCCTCCCCTTCTCTTCCAGTAATTATGTGTGCCTCCTAAAATAAGTGCAATGCTGATAACAGGTAATATTTATTGGATGCTTATTATACCCTTAGCGTAAGCAATTTTAACTATTTGATCTCATTTAATCCTTATAGTAACTCTATGTGATAGCTTTTCTTTTCCTTATTTTTTAAAATGTGGAAGCTAATGCTCTGGAATATTAAGTAACTTGGCTGAAGTTACAAAATGAAGTAGTAGAACTGGGACTTGAAACCAAGTATGTCTGATGCTCAGCCAAAACATTAACCCTCTCCCCTGGACTGTGTGACCTATACCACCATGAATAGGTTTCTGTGTTCCAACATATTCGAGTCTGTGCTGCAACTCTGTCCCACTTGGTCAACTTGGCACTTTAATGATTCTCTGTACACACTTCGTAGAAGGACCAGTTATGTAATAGTAAGTTTTCTCGTCTTGCTTAGAGAGACTGGTACAACCTCAACAACAGGGAAAGCCTTTGCTATTCACAGCTCATGTACTGTGGCTCAAAGCAGGAATCCATAAGGTCAAAAGCAATACAGCATTTACTATTCATTCATTCATAAATTCTGACGCACAGGGTTGTCTCTTCTGCAGTCTTACTAATCAGAATATAGTTTGGGATCTACCTGGAATTAGGCTGAAACTGGTAAACTAGCAGCTTTTAAGCTTAACTTCATTGGATTTCTTTGGCTGGCATCGTGCTATTTGATAGTAGAATTCATTGCCAACATTTAAAACTTGCAGATTTTTTGTAAAAATGGAGATTTTGAAAGACAGGCACACCATTTTTGCACAATGTAACCATCAGGCAGTAATGACTGTTGCCCTTATTAGCCGGGAAAGTCCTCTCCTACTCTATGTGCATAACTCTATGAACTTCTGGAAAATGAAATGTTTCTAGTGGGTATGTTTCTGTTAAAAAGCTATTTGTTCATTCCATAAATTGTATGCATTTGGAAAAACATAGATTGGTAACTGTGGATTAAACTGCAAATTAACTAATAAAATAAACCAATTCTTCATAATAACATCACACCTCAAAAAGTACTACCAACATTGTAATTACTGACTGATGGCCTTTATCTAATAAAAATGTACATTTAATGTGCTTTATGATACACAAACAAATATATCCATATTCAGGCCTGTGATCCACGAGGAAAGATAAAGTGGAAAGAATTTCTGTGGCTAAGGACAGAGGGATAACCAAAAGATCGTGGGATCACTCTTGGTAAGATCACAGAAAAAGAAACTAACCTTAGAGGGAATTAAAATGCAAAAAGAGCCCTGGCTGGTGTAGCTCAGTGGATTGAGAGCGGGCTGGGAACCAAAGGGTCCCGGTTCGATTCCCAGTCAGGGCACATGCCTGGGTTGCAGGCTAGGTCCCCGTGAGGGCCATGTGAGAGGCAACCATACATTGCTGTTTCTCTCCCTCTCTGTCTCCCTCCCTTCCCCTCTCTCTAAAAATAAATAAAAATAAAATCTTTAAAATGCAAAAAGATACACTAATACATGTTCAAGTTGAAAATTTAAATACAAATCAACAAAAGGTTGTCAATCATATGGCTTCACAGTTAAATATTTTAATTAATGTGGAAAAATACAGACCGAAACTTAACTACCATGAACAACCAATCCTAAATTTTTGCTATGATATGCCTCTACCTAACAGAGTGTACGAGTAGGTAATTTAAAAGTGTAAATGCTGTTAGTCCCATTTTTATGTCCAGAGACAATGTTAAATATAAGGCCACCTTGATCATGACAGACTTGGGAGTATCCCTGGGGAAAAAATGGGGAATGGGGAAAAATTCTATTAACAATCATTAATGTGATCTTAGAATTCACGTATCTAGATGGTTTTATATTACACTTATTCCAGATCGTGGAAAATGGAGATAAACGTCAGCCAGAGACTCTCATCATTTAAGGGCAAAGCACATCATTACACAAAGGCCCAAGTTTTAGGCTTAGTCCAAATTCACAGACTTTCAAGGTCTCTAAAGATGAACATGTGTTTGTCCTCCCTTCCTACCCGTAGGTCAAGATGGCATTTTAATTATTCCTTTAATTTTTTATTTGTATTGATTTTAGAGATAGAGGAAGGATGAGGAGTACAAAGAGGGAACAGGGAAGAGGGAGGGAGGGACAGAAGGAGAAGGGGACAGAGAGAGAAAAACATCAATTTGTTGTTACACTTATTTATGCATTCGTTGGTGGCTTCTTGTGTGTGCCCTGACTGGGGACGGAAACTGCAACCTTGGCCTATGGCAACAAGCCTCTAACTAACTGAGTTACCCATCCAGGGTCTTATTTTTCTCCCTTTTTACTGAATTTATTGGCGTGACACTGGTTAATAAAATTAGGTTTCAGGTATACAATTCTATAACACGTCATCTGTGTATTGTATTGTCTATTAATCACCCCAAGTCAAGTCTCCTTCTATCATCATGTACCCCTCTACCCTACTCTACCTCCTCCACCCTCTCTGGTAGTCACCACACTGTTGTCTGTGTCTATGATTTTTTTAGCTTAATCCCATGTATTCGTGATCTCAATTTTTAAATAATTTTTAAGAACTTTAAAAAATTTTTAAGAGCTACTAAAGTTAATAGTCTATCATTCTGAAATGCATTGCATGTGATCATCCATATCACTTGTTTGTAAATCAGGCTCTGAGGAATATCAACCAAAAGATGGGAAAGCAAGCGGCCCCCACTCCTAATAGCTTTGGCTTTATGTTTTGTATGCCGGGCTTCCACTTTAGATATTTTGAAGATCTGAAAATCACTGATGTCCTCTGAATGGTGCAACAAAATTTAAAGTAAACCAGTGAAGAAATAAAAATCTTGTCAGATTTGGAGGATTCCATTCTCTGCTGTAGTTTACTAAACTCCTGCTCCTCTTAGAATGTCTTGATTTTTAAAAGCAAGAAAGTGAACTCTTAGAAGACCACGATAATCACATTCTACAACAGGAACAAAAAAGGTGCTCAAGTGATACAATTTACTAATAACCTCTGTAAATAATTAAAGAGGGCACCTTCCACTCAAGAAGCTCATCTGTGCAGCACTAAAAGGTAAGAAGTGTACTTATATATAATAGATCTAAATGTGTTCTGAGTAACACAATCATCTCAAACAACACTGTTCCATACAAATGCTCAAATTCTCAACCATACTGTTTACATTACTGTAGTATGCAACACTTAATTCCTAAGGCTCCACATTGAAAACATAAAACACTCATTTAATGATGAGGTTTCCATAGGAATGCAGCTCCTTTTGGTATGGCACAATAGTTCATTAGGAAAAGTGGTAGCAGCTACGCTCAGAATATAAGTAAAGACAATACACAGAAATATTACCAATAAAAATTTGTAGTTATGACAATCTGTAAAGAAAAACTGTATGTCTGTTTAAATATCACTTAGATATTCGAGGCTATGAGACAACCGAGGGAAATGGAAAGTACAGAAGTAGCTATAGAAAAAATAAGAGTTCAGTAGAGATTAGTGAAAAAATACACACCATCATCCATCATGGCTTACTCTGTCTCACCTGGGGAGGAGTAGGTGTGGATGTGGGTCTCCCTATGGGTGGAGTAGGATTTCTGCTGCCACCTCCAGACATAATCTCTTCTGTTATGTCTTTACCTCCCTGGTTTGGATCCCGAATTCTTATCTATAAGGTTACAATAAGAAGTCATTATTTACAGATGGGTGTCTATGTGGTAGATTTATAGGCATATAATGCATTAAAGGTGTAAAACTGGAAAACTTGTCAAATATTAAAGCTGATAATACTACATTTTATTTTATTTCAGTCACAGAACCATATGGGGTCATTTAGAGAAATATAGGCCATTAGCTCTGACATGAACTAATTAAAATAGCAAGCTAAATGAGACTTAGTTGACTGAATTTCTAGGTCAAAAAGGCACAGTGTTGACACATCTTTTAAGCATTGCCAAATTGACTGATTTTATTTACAATGCTTAACATAAGATTCATAAAATAGTTTTAAAGTATGGAAGTTATTCTGTACAATAAAGTTTTAAAGGCCTTATATGGTTCTCCAACAAAATGAAAAATGTCCATATCCTGGGACCTAGAACAGGAATTTATGCTGTAGATAACCTTATATATGTATGTAAGGATTCTCACTGCAATGTTTCTGCAGCACAGAAACATGTTAAAGGATGATGAGAAACATGGTAATTAAAAACAACAGGCCACACCCTTGTGCTATCGAATAGCCAGTCGAAAGAATGAGACTGCTCTACATGTACTGCTATGGAATGATCATCAAGATGTAGAGATAAGAGGAAAGATGAAACATGCAGAACAATGTGTATGGCAGGGCTGTCAAACTCATTTTCACCGGGGCCACATCAGCCTCGCGGTGGCCTTCCAAGGGCCAAATGTAATTTTAGGTCTGTATAAATGTAACTCCTCCTTAACAGTTAAGCAAGAGCTTGGCACTGACACCGGGTAGAAACAAGGTGCCAGGCTGGATAAAACAAGATGGAGGGCCAGATTTGGCCCGCAAGCCTTGTGTTTGTCACCTGTGATGTATGGTCTTCTTCTTTAATTTTTTGTAAAGGCTAGTTATGCATACAAATGCCAGTGGACATGGTTACGAAGAGAGCTGGAATGCCAAGGTCTGGGTCTTTCCTCCCTGGGACTGTGCTGAGACAAAGACTTACCCCTACCTCCAGAGCTTAATCAAGGTAGCCCTGGCTTCTCGAACATTTCAAAGACTCACTAATAAAACCATCTGGACCTTGAAGCTTTTTTGGAAGTAGTTTCTCCAGTAAGATTTCCAATAGCAGCTATTTTTTCAGGTTGAAAAGCTAGTTCCTAATACAGTTTTAAGCACTGCTTCTATTTCACCTGTTCTATCTCCTTCAATAACATTTATTTTTACTGTCCTCCATTTTCATTGTCTCTTTTCTTAACTTTTCTGCATCCTGAAAGTGTTCAAGTCCAACATCTGCCATGCTGTTTCAAGACTTCCAAAGCAGAGTCTCTCAACTTCAGTGTCATGACACACACCTGCATGTCCTGCTTATCAGGATGTGTGTGCAAGTCATTTGTTTCTGATAATAAAGAACGCACTAATTTTTATTAAATGAGAGCATTTTAAAGAGTACTGCTGTAAAGTCATGTCACCTATCTTATCTGTGTGAATGGGGAAGTCTCTTATAAACACAGCCTATTCTGAGTGTTCTGATGAACAAAAGGTTACAAGCCACTATGCAACACCATGTTCTGCACTGTGAATTTTATGACTGCATTCTAATTCTCTGGGGTCTGCCTTACTAGATAGAGGCAAAGCCCCTATAACATACTAAAAACAATTAGAATACTTTGCCTAAATTCTGCTTTGTCTCTTAAAATATGTTCCACAGGAAGGATTTTCATTCTTGTCCTGAATATTTTGCTCATTTTCTCTTGTGCTATTTTTCCCTGTCACTTCATATTTGGATATAGAGCTGACTAGGACTAGAGTTAAAGAACAATCAGGATGTGAGAACCAAGCTCGAATTCCTCCCACCTAGTAGGACCTTAGCTGACCGAATCCTCCCAGTTCTGAAGCTGGAGGGCGTGTTGTCATTTTGCATACCTAACTGAGTACACACTGACAGCAAGCAAATGGTACTTGCAACTTCTAGTCAAATGCCCATACAAATCCCCTAGGTGGTGAGGATATAAAGGAACAAAAAATGGCAGTCATTTGCGAACTAAGGCTAATATAATGATTACAAATGTGAGTAAATGTATCTGACAAATGAATGGGTATTTAATTTTAAAATAAGAAAAATTAAGAAAGATCTCTTACTGTTTTTTTCTCTCTCTTGGCTGGAGGGGGCTGCTGCTGCGTAGGCACTATGATAGGTGCTGACTGATACACTGGCTGACTTGGGTAAAAAGGCGTTCCTAAGGAATTAGAAAAGAATAAAAAGAAGCATTCAGTTATTTTGTCAATCACTATAAAACTACTCATGGCACTGTGCCACTGTACCATCAGTTTTAAAAAGTAACAAAAACAAGCATTCTTCTTATTCATCTCTTTCCACTAGCTCCCCTCCAGCTAATAAAGTGGTCAAGGGGTAATTCCCAGAAACTCACAAATGCCTATCTTCTCTTTGGTATCTGATATGAAAACAAATACATAACCAATCCCCGTTGATTGCCACTAGAGTTACCTTCTGCAAACACTAAGCATACCATAGCACTGCTTTACGAAATCTATTGTAGGGGTCCATTACCTGCAACAGTGATTCTCAGCAAGGGTTTGTGAAAATGTATTTTGTATGTGAATTTGATCAGGATCAGGAAAATATATGTGATCATCTTGAGAGGTGGGTGGGAGTGGTCTGATTCTTCTCCCTACTTATGGAGAACCTCTGCCACAGAAAACCACTATTAAGGCTTAGCAAATGTCCTACTTTTTAACTTAGAAAGCTTTGACTATTATTACAATTACTATTAAACCAGAGTGCTTAGAGTCAATGCGGTGACAAGGGGTCAGACACCGGAAATTCTAAAGATGAAACTTACAGATCTGCTGATGTGGGTGTGCGAGAGAAAGAAGTGTTGAAGAAACCTCTCAAGGTTTTTTGTCTTAGCAAGTGAAAGAATGAAGGTGCTATATACTGTGCTATTTATTTACTTACTGAGATGAGAGCAACTGGAAGAAGAGTAGAGTTGAGGGCAGAAAAATCAAGAGTTCAGTTTGGGATGTGTAAAGCTTGAGATTATTACACCTTCAAGTGGAGATACCAAGTAGGCAGAAAGAGACATAAGTCTGGAGTCAGAGAACAGGCATCCATTTTGAAATGAATAGAATATGGACAACACTCAAACCACGAGGTGACAGGTATGATGAAAACCCAGCAAAGGACATGAAAAAGAAAACCAAGGCAGTGGCTGAAATGAAGAAAATGGTTCAAGAATGGGGAAAGTGCTTAACTATGTCTAATGGTGCCGGGATGTCAACTAAGATTTAGCAGTGACCCTGACAGAAGTTATTTGGGTAGGGTAGCGGGTACGTATTCTGATTAGGGTATGTTCAAGAGTGAGAGAGATTTTTTAAAAAATGAAGAAAGCGAGTTTAGATACCTCTTTCTAAAAAGTTTTGCTATAGCAGGGGTCATAGAAACACGCTATAGCAAAAATAAACAAACAAACAAATATTTATTTAAAAAAAAGAAAGATTGGAATGAAAAAAATATACCTGTATGCTGATGGGACTAATCCAGCAGAGGGAGAAAGATGGTAAAGTAGAAAACAGAGACTAGAACTGTTAGAATAATAACCTTAAAAGGGTACATGATGGGACCTAGTGCACAAGCGGAAGACTAGTCTTTGGTGGGAGCACGAATAGTTGAGTCACAGTAAAAGGAAGGAAAGAAATGTTTATGAGGGTAGTTGATACAGGTAAAATCCTTGGTACCTTAGCAAACAGTCAGATAATATTAGCTCTACTATCACTCTCACCACATGACAATATCATCACCATCTCCACCAACCATCATAATCCTCAACTGGAAATTTCTTAGAGGTTGTATGGTTTGCAGTACCAGAACTCTGCAAATATCAGTCAGGTTTAGAAAACTGGATTTGAAAAAGATCTAATCAGAGGACATGACTTGGGATTTCGGTCAGTTCACAGTAAGAAGGCAAAAAAAATCCCTTAGCCATCCTTTAGTGGTGAGTAAACTATTCTCAAAGGAGAGCTCAAATAAGCGATTTATGCTACTCTACTATGTCACTAACTCCAAAACTCAAAAAACAAAACCCTAAAATTGGTTTCAAATGCTGCTAGAGAAGCAATACAATCTGCTTACTGTGCCACATTTTTTAAGCTAAGTGAAATAAGATCCAAAAGGTGAACCATCCCTTAAAAAAAATCAGATTCTGCTAATGAAACATTTTTGAGTCAACATGACTGAGATCGAGGCTTTCACATAATGTACAAGCAATAAATAACAAATGATTAAACCTGGCAGAACAGGATAATCTCGACAGAGTGGAGTTAAACACAATTAGTAAAACATTAAGTCAACTATGGACCCCAGGTGAAAAGGCATTGTGCCCTAACAAACAAGTTTTCTTTAGAAACTAATCCAACTTCTTATATAGTCAGGGACATTTAAAAACATTCATTTGAGCCCTGGCTGGTGTGGCTCAGTGGACTGAGTGTTGGCCTGTGAAGCAAGGGGTCGTTGGTTCGATTCCCAGTCAGAGCACATGCCTGGGTTGCAGGCCAGGTCTCCAGTAGGGGGTGCACGGAAGACAACCACACATTGATGTTTCTCTCTTTCTCCTTTCCTTCCCCTCTATGAATAAATAAAATCATAAAAAAAACATTCATATGATTCTATTAAACATATGAATAATTTTTGCATACCACTTATGAATTAGGCAAACTACTTAATGTCTCTGGACCTCTTCATGAAATGAGGTTAAGTCTGTCTAGATCAGGGTTCTGTCAGCTAAAGCCCATGGGCCAAACCTAGTCCACGACTATTTATTTTGTAAATAAAGTTCTATTGGAAGACTACCACATACATTAGTTTTCTTTATTTCTATGGCTGCTTTCCCATTACACAGGTAGAGATTGGATAGTCACAACGCAAATCACATGGCCAACAAAGCCTAAGATACTTACTAACTGGCCATTTATAGAAAAAGTTTGCTGACCCCTATTCCAGATCAGTGGTTCCCAAACCCCAGTCTATACAAAAGGTATTGATAACATAAGGCAATATTTATACAATAATAACCATGAAATATACAAATACACACAAAAAACCCACTATATGCTTACGAACTTGACATTTCTTTGGAAGACTGTTCCTATTTTGAAATTCAGACCTACTCCTTTGCTGTTAAAATATCGTTTCCTATATGAAATGAAATTTAGGTAAATAGCAATTTTCTTTAAAAGTCTGATTTTCAAAATTAAAAATGTGATAGTTCTGTGTGTTTCTTCCTTTATTTTACTTGCTCAGGATATTGAAAGATCTGTAAATCACTGGTCTAGCTAATATTTAGATTTCTTCTCACTGGTTAAGCCCTAAGCATAAACATTAAATCAATGTACTATAAAATCCTGAAAGGCAGGGAGAATATCTCAACAACCACATTCCTTAAAATACTGAACACAATGCCTTACACATGACGGGTCTTCCAAAAACATTTCAAAACCATGAATTTTCCATAGAAACAAAGAAAAGCATAGAAGTTAAATATGCAGGTCAGCACATAAAAATCAATTTGTCCTATAGAATACCCAGGACAATAATAATGTTGGTATGCAACCATATCACCAAATACAGTATTACCACTCTATGAAAACACAATCGAATTCAACTTCGGATGCCCAAAAGTTTCCCATCTCAACACACCATGGGGAACGACGACTTCCTCATCTCTTAGGAGCTGAACGAGGTGCCCAAGCCCCACAAAGATGCAGGGAAAGAGTGGGCAGATGACAGGAGAGGGGAAAATGACATGGTAGAGTGAGACAAAAGGAGTGTGTGCTGGTACAAAGCAAGGGAAGATGGGGCCGTCTACCACTGTAAACTGTCCATTTCTTTTTCTTTCTCATCATGCCACCACTAACCATACATACCCTTCTGCTCCCAAACCTAAATTTTTCATCTTGAGCCATCACTCCCTTACATTGGCTGGAAATTATTTCAATATCCATGAGGTATTTTTCTGATATAACAGGCATCAAAATATTTAAGAAACACTAGAGAAAAACTTCAAGGTAACACTGTAGAAATACTGCAAGAATTATATTTTCTAAACAGAATTCTATGACCTGGGTCACTGAACTTCAGTGTAGGTAAACATATTCTTTGAAAATCACTGTTAAAGATTTAAACCAAGTAGGGGAGTAAAATGTTAGTGTGCTGAGTAAACTGTAAGGCTAAGAGTGAAGAACTGAGAAATCTGGGGAAAACACCATCCAACCCATAGACCCCAGCAGCAGGACAAGAAGAAACCAGTCTAGGATTTGTTCCTGGCCAGTTCAGCCATAGGAAGGTCCCTCTGCCCTAGAAGAGATGACTCCATTTTCAAAACACAGACCTAGGATCCCATCCCCAAATCCACTTTTTACCTGAACCCAAGATGAGGACAGGAGAAGTGGTAGAAGAAGGGGGAATCGTTAAGATCAGAAGAACTGGAAGTAGAAAGGTAAAGTAGAAGAGATTCCAAGAAGAAGAAATTGGAAGGGGAATGTTTTGGGCTTCTAAACCTTAAGACCAGGACAGGTACCCCAAGGTGGTAGAGCTGACGGACCTATAATTGATAGGAACTATTGGAAAAGAAGTTTAATTTGGATAAAAGTATATTAACTAGTGGCAAACTATGAAATTAAAATATCTGCCCAAATAATGAAAATAATCTAACCTTCTATCAGTACAGGACTGGGTGAATAAGTTATGTTTCATTCCTAAAATGAAATACTATGTATCTTGAAATTCTATAGGTAATAAATTGGAAAGATGTCCACAAAATATAGTGAGATTAAAAAAACATTAAGGTGGGCCCTGGCTGGTGTAGCTCAGTGGATTGAGCGCGGGCTGAGAACCAAAAGGTTGCCGGTTCAATTCCCAGTCAGGGCACATGCCTGGGCTGCAGGCCAGGTCCCCACTGAGGGCCATGTGAGAGGCAACCACACATTGCTGTTTCTCTCCCTCTCTGTCTCCCTCCCTTCCCCTCTTAAAAAAAAAAAAAAAAAAAAAAACACATTAAGGTGGGTAGGGCAAGGGAAAGTGGCAGCAGCAAAATGGACACAACTGTACTTGAGCAACAACAAAAATACATACATACATACATACATACATACATACATACACAAACAAAACAGAAAAGTATGTACTTTGTGTTAAAAATGTTTAACTATAAATGGAAAAATATGTATCAATCTGTTAAATATTTCTTTATAGAGCAAGGAGGGAGAAAAACTGGATATTTCAACTTTACATGTTCTGTATTATTTGTATTTTTCATCATTAACTTCATTACTTTCATAATGAAAAATTAAAGTCTTTTTCTAATCTTCATGAAGCTAGGGAAACAGTATTTTAAATTAGGTGATGAAATGCCTACTAGATGGCTATTGGATCTGCATAAGAATTTCCTCACAGATAAGAATATCTATCAAAGGAAATAGCAACGTTACACACTGTACCTCAAAATACTGCTTTTTTATAAAAATGAGCAGATGCAGTTTATATGGAATAGAAATAAAGCTAATATGTTACAATATCATATATGAAGCAACAAACTACTCCCCTGCTAGCACACTCATCGGCACTGTTTCTGCACACATTGCGGTAGCACTGCTAAGAGCAAGGAAGAGGACTAGCACAGCCTACGAATTTTAATGAAGACATTTTCTGAGTCAAGAAAGTCATTAACATATTCTATAAATACACAATAGACTAGAATTCAGTGAGACACCTTTCAAAATTAGTACGTAAATTAAAGATACAATTGCATTCCCTTTGCAACATGGGATTGAAAGAGAAATATTAATTTTAGCATGTTTACTGTGACAGATAATCTCATCCTACAGTTTTTTTCAATATGTTCTAATAATTTCTAATGAACACCAACAGCCAATTTTACACATGAAATAATTTTAACTGGATTTAAGTTTCCAGAATAAGTACCATTAGAAAGGCTCTAGAACTGTGTGAAAACCAGAACTGAAAGCTGAGCTCAGAGGATACATAAGGCACGCTTCGACAGTCCTAGCAACTGTCTAATCGGGGTAACGCACATGTATTATTCTACTTTAACACACATATATAACATGCATTGTTCTAAAAACATCCAACCGTTTAGTAAAAATATAGTATAAAGCCATTTTAAATAACCTATATCTTAATGATCTATCAAAGTATCTAATTGTAAAAGGGCAGTTTCACAAGCTATACTGACCAATGTCATAGAAAGGTTGTCTATTTTATAAAAGAAGTTAAAACTTGATTTGCCTGTTTCACCTCAAAACCTAAGGGAAACTTTCTTGAGCTAGTCTAATATAATCAATCCTCGCAAAGGTTTTTAATCAAGCCACTAAATCCCAACGTTAAGAAATTGGTTAGTGGATACATATTTATCTATAACAGATTACCATCTTAAAAGAACAAGTTAAAATTTTAGTATGTCCTTTAGTAGAAAAGATCGATACTTAATGAATCTTAAAGCTTAATTTTTCTAGTATTTGATGATTTCATCCCTTATAATTCATTTTCTATAGAATTAAAAAAGTATAGTACATGGTAGAAATTTATTGAATAAAATAGGTTATTTTTATTACTCCTCAGCATTGGTTCACACAAAGTATACTCAGGGCACTTATTTCTATACATTAAAAATATCTGTGATTTTTCAAGGCATTTTCATTTAACTAAGCCTCAAAACCTCCCCATGGCATAGATCTTATAACAGTTTTGCAGAAAAGGAATCACAGGTATACTGAGTTGTACTCAGTCATCCTATCCCCTGCCGTCGTATACATTACACTCGAAGTGGGAAAACGTTAACAAATGTTTGGTAAGTGGTGGTAACTGCTGGAAAAAGGAAGGTAAGGTGTATTTATGACATCAGTAAAATTCCAGTAAAAGATGAGTTGGTGGCAGATATCAGAACCTCAACATGTGGGCTCTCTGCAACCCCTTCAGAGGTGTCATTAACTGAACACGCTTCTGTAACACCCCTTCCTTGTAAGCCACTCTCTAAGAAGTAGCTTTCAGGTAAGAACTGTTTGTGACACTTTACCTATAAGTAACTTTAGACTGCTAAACCTCATTGCCTAAACTGACCTCCCAAACAACAAAATTGGTTAAACACAACAAACTAGTAGAAATTGCTCAATTTTTCACTTACCATAGGCATTGGGGAAGTCCCCAGGTCCTGGTCCAGGGTAAAAGGGACCTGGCCCCGGTGGTTGAACGGGATACTGTTGTGGGGGCCCAACATAAGGAGGGCCACTATGACGGTACTAGAAGAGAGAAATTATAGACAGTTATCAATAATATGAAGGTAGCTTACTATGAAAAATAAAGTGTGGTGTGTATATAAGAAAATCATTTAAATGAGGTGAAGCTACTTGGTTAAACACATTCAAAATGCTTGATTGCTATCGGGATGCAATGAAAATGAAGAGAAAGGTGTGCCTTGCCTTAAATAAAACCATACAGCAAAAATCAGAGCACAGGCAGACATTAGCTCATTGTAAAATTATTTCAGGTTGGTAGTTTTTACTGACATGGAATGATATCACAGGAACAGCTTAATTACTGAGCCTATTTTAGAGCAGCTGGCTGTGGGGAAGGGGTGGGAGGAAAGCTAGGAGACAAAAACAATTTCTGCATCATCTTAGAAAGTTGTAAGTAGAAAGACGTAGAAATATCTTTTTATAATATTATGGAAAATTACAAAATGTCTAGACTTCTAACCAACAAAAAAGTTCACACATAACTAAACACTAATGCCATCATCCACCCTCCCTGCTCCCTCTGACGAGAATCTGAGTTAATCCCCACTCTACTGCTGGACCACACGGACCTGAGAGATGCTTTACCTGTGGTATACAGTACTGAGGACCCTGCGGCACCGGGTACGGCATGGGCAGATGGTTAACCATCATGATGTGCTGATTGGCCTGATATACTGCAGTGGGTGTCTGGGCACCAGGACGAATAGAAGGACTGCTGTTCGGGATGGTAGCTCTAGGAGGCTGTATTTGAGGCCTCTGGAAAAACTGAGGGAGGGAGAAAAAAATACATTTATTTATATATTTTACAAAGGGGGATGTGTAAATTTTACTATCTTGAACTTTCTCCTTGTTTCCACTAATGAAAATCTTGCCGATTTGAATTAGAAATGCAATATACATGAAAAGAGACAGAATTGCCGATGGCTGGGTTCACAAAAAACATCCCATACTAATCATATTAGGTTAAGTTTTAATCCTGGTGTCACATATTTGAAAACAGGAGGGCAGTCTCATTTTTAAAATGAAGTCTCGGCTAATTTAAACTAAAATTTCCATACCATAATAAATAATTTTAAAATGTGATAAACTATAATAAAAGGGGTAGCTGATGTCTCTCTAAAAGTTGTTTTGTTGTATAAAAGCATTGATTCTTTCATAAAGAGAAGGTGGCTTATCATCAACTTTCTAAAAATTAAAAGCAGCTTCAAAAAACAACCATTTAAGTCATTTACAAAATGTTTAGAAGAACAAGAATCTCTCTGGACATGAAAATATTCATCTCAGTCTATCAGGGTTAAGTTAAATTAAAACTATCTGTAGCTTGTTGCATGCTGACTGCCCTGTGATGGTAAAAGCCTTCCTTTCCAAAAAAATGGAAACCCCATACTAAAATGAGCCCAATTTTGCTTTTTCAAATAGTTTGCAATAAAAATGGAGGATCTAGGCAGGCTTAAGGACAAGCTGGAAAGAGCAGAGCTCAAATCTTTCAAATGGCAACCAGTACTTGTGGTTATTTATGGTTCTCACTTAAGACTTAAAAGCCTTAAAACAATATACCAGTATTAAATTCCCACTGTGAATTCAGCAGCAAACAATCCGTCTCATTGTAATAGTAGTAGTAGTAGTAGTAATCATAATAATAATAATAATAATGGGATAGAGTAATAAAGAGGCCATGCAGAACCAGTAGTTTGTTACCTGGATAGGTCTGAATCCTCCCTTCAATTATGAAGCAAGAAAGCGGCAGGAAACAGAAAGAAAGCCAATGGAAAAGCTTATAGATCAGTAGAAAGGGGTAGGGCATAGCATGCAGCTCAACAAAAATACTGATTTAGTAATAACAGGAGAAGGAAGATTAGAAAATCAGAATGACAATTCTCCCTTAAAAATTCAAGAACAGTGGATTGAAGAATCAAATCACATTTAATTAAAAAGAAATAACTCCAGTGGCAAAAAATATTGTAATAGTAGCCACAGTTATAACAGCTTGAAAAGAAATGTCTGCTTAATGGGACAAGCACAGTTGGGACGACTGATCCTACTCTTGGCTTTCATGGATAGCCACTACGTGACTCATTATTTAGCTTCTCTGGAATGAACTCTACAACTTCACTGGAGACACGAGCTAATAACAAAGGTGTCATTTATCATTTTAAAGTTTGCAACATATGTCAGACGCTTTATGACAGAAACCTGCTCTTTTTCAACTAACCAGGCATATGAGAGACTACTTACAGCTTTAAAATAGGGAAATATAATACCAGTCAAAATATATGCTCTAGCTCCAAAATCTGAGTTCCTCACAATTGCAGACATGTTGCTATTGGTTCAAATGAAAGCAAAGTCAAGTTTTGACCTCTGGGCCCACTCAGGTCTTATCCAGTCCTATTCTTAACCATGATGCTATCCACAGGTGGTAAACCTTTACATCTTGTGCTGAACTGGAAGAACTGGGATCCAGTGCCCAAGGCTCATCCCCATTCAGCCTTCATAAGCCAGGACCAAAAAAGTCACTAAAGAGGTTAGGTCACTTAAAAGCAATAGACAGTAAGGTATAGACCGAGAATGAAGTAAATAAGGAAATCGATGGGGAAGGCCACAGACAGTGGTTGATGGAGATGGAAAGAGAAGTACAAGAGGCAAAGCTGATTAACACAGAAACCTGGTCTGAGCCACACAAGAGCAACAGTCTTCTAGCTATCTCCACTGACACAGTTTTGGTGACAGACAATAATTTTTGTTGGTGGCCACTAGGGACATCGAAGTAGTAAACTTTTCACACTAAACTTCACTTCTCAATTACATAGCAGACAGACTCTATTACTCATCAATGCATGTGAGCTGCAGGAACATTTCAGGAATAAACCATCATTTTTGTAGCTTAATTTATCAGGAGCCACAAAACTGTTAAAGACGTCAAGGAGAGAGGAGTCATTCATCTGCTCAGCTTGTTGAGTATTACGGATGTCAGACACACTAGATAAAAAGATTAATTCTACAGCATCCTTTTCCACCAACTCTAGAGGGCAGCCAAGACAAGGAGAGGATCAAATGGGTACAGGTGATGATCCACTGTGGCTACACTATCATCAAATTTCTCAAGGTACTTACTGCCTGAAAAAACACAGGGTTATGGTGGGGGACAGAGAGAGAGGCAACTAACCCAGTTACTTATGCAGAGCAAGGAAAATAGACATGGGCAAAGTTTTCCCATAATTTTAATAGTTTACTATGTGAGTACTTTTCGTACCATTATTTCCCAATGCTCTGCTAGGATTTTTAACTAGGCTGTCTAGAAAAACTAAGGTTACATCTTATTCAAGGAGATTTCTGAATAGTGTCAGACTTTTCTTCAGCAGCTTTTAAAGAGAGTCAAGTGTTTCAATGATGCTCCTAATATTAACATCAGCTGAGCCACTCAAACACAAAGTTTGAGGTAATGTGGACATACAATAATTTTTTATAAACTAAGATTTCAGCTTTGAAACTAAACAGAAAAATGAATTCATATAAACACATTAAGTAACAATAGTTAAGATTTATATACCACTGACTAGCTACCAGGTACCATTGAACACTTTACATATACTACATATTAACTTTGCCTCACAACGAATCTGTAAAGCAGGTACTATTATTAACACCCCATTAGATATATGGGGAAACAGAGGGAAAGGAAGATTAAGTAACTTGCTAAGGTCTCTCATCTGTAATTAAAATGCAGTCAGGTTCTTGGTGTGTACTTTTAACTGTTATATACTCTACCTCTCATGAAATGGTACACCCCTCTTATTTTCAAACAAGTGTGCTCAGTCAGAAGAAATCTTTTTTAAAGACTGAAGGAATGTGGCAAGATCTTTATCCAACTACATTAATGGGTGGTATACCCCTCAACCATAATTGATTCCTGGTAAGAAAAACACAACACCAGTTACGTCAAAAATGTGTTTATTATTCAGGAAAACAAACTGTTTTTTCTACTGACAGGGCTCCAGATCTTCTCCCCCTTACAGCAACTGAAACGTGTTCCTATGCTTGTATAGCCTTTGCCACAACAAAGATTTATACAAGGACGGGCTATCTGGTGCTTGTCCCCCACGCCCTTTTAGAAAGTTTATGTCTCTCTCTCCATCTCTCTCTCTCTCTCTCTCACTCACACACACACACAGACTCTAATATCTACAGGACTAGAAAAGATGTGATGCCTCAAACTGCAAAAAAACAAGAAGAGACAGGTCCTCCTTGTTTGTTTTTGAGAGAGAGAGAGAGAAACATCTATTGGTTGCCTCTCCCACACCCCCACAACCCAGGTGTGTGCCCTGACCAAGAACCAGGGACCTTTGGTTCCCGGTCTGGTGGCTCAATCCCCTGAGCCACACCAACCAACTAGGGCTGGGTCCTCTTTTTTGTAATCCCTCCTAACCTAACCATTCAACTGTAAATAAAGAATTAGATTTAATAAAATGTAGTAAATCAGGATTACATGGGTGGGCACAGCAGCAAACTACAGGTTATTGAAAAGAATGTGTGTATGTGAACGGGCTTTCCCAAAATGCTCGCACTGCTTCTGAATCCCTCCTCGTCTCCACCGAGTGACGAAGAGTCATTAAAAGACCAAACTCTTCTGGATGGAGGGACAGTACTGGCCACCCAGTCTAACCATACACCTAAAGTCTGAATCTCTTATATGACATGCTCTTGTGGTTACGAAACGTTAGCAACTCAAGACACAATTCAATTTCATTGGTAAATGGAGTTCTGACACTGCATCAGTCTTTCTTTCTACTGGTTCCATTTTTTTCTCTTTATATCATCTACCGTCTGGTCCAATGCCTATACCTAAAATCACATCGAAGTCAAATCCTCCTTGTCCGTAAGTGACAAATCTCTAACTTATTTGACGGCTGGCCATCACTGCCAACTTTCACATCACTGTCTTTTTTGGTTCCAAGCCAATTGCCAGTCTCTACCCTTTGTCCCTCCAACCAAGATTTTGAATTCTTTGACCACCTTAGGCTTGTCTCTCAACCTGCTCCCTTGCTCGAAGTGTCACTAAATAGAACCAACCATAAATACTCAAGTGGGGTCTGCAAAGAATGTACCTGTCATTCAATAGATGTCTGTTGCTGAACTAAAGAACAATATATATCTCTCTTACTGTGATCAACTATGTTTCCGTTAATAACACTAGTAAACACAGGAGCGCTTTTGTCAACCACATTTTACTAATGACTGGTTCTAAGTTAGCATAATTTAAAACCCATAAATCTTCATACATAACCTGGAAATGTGTACTCACACAGTTGTATTTTCAAGCTCATATTAGGAATCTTGCAAAAACTTATCTGGTTACAGGTATACTGTGAGGCTAAAAATATATACATACTGTTTAGAGTGGTACATGGTAGCTAGCAAGTGGTATAAAATTTATTTCACCCCTGATTTCAGATTGTACAAATTTTTCTGAATTTGGAATATAGCACACAGTGTTAAAATTTCATGACCATCAGCAAATGTGACAGGCATGTTACTAATCCACGTGCTGATAAAAAAATGTTGAACAAGGCTAGGTAGAGAAGAACCACGTACAACATAACTTTCATCTCCAAATTTGATTTTAATTTACGTATTTTATCTTTCAGTCGTCCACTAGTATGCCGGGAGAATGCAAAAGGCGGCTACAGGCCTTGTTTGAGGTGGTACTTTGGGCAGATCCAGAACAGAGGATGAACGTAGGGGACCCATGATTGCTGATTTCACAGAAACACTCCAGAAGGCAGAAGCATTCCTCTTGGAAAATTGTTCTAATGATGTAGGAATTATACCATTGCCCAAAGTTTCCTGGCCAATAACATTGTAATAAATGCTTTTTGAAGATGCTGGTAATTACAATATATCATTTGTCATACTTTGCTCTCTAAAATTATCAAAAGACAAAGATATCGCTAAAAAACTACATAATAGTCATAAATTTGAAAACCACCTAATTCATTTTCAAAAAAAAATAGAAAATCCTATTCAATCACATTAACTCTTCCTATGTGAGGAAAAACTACTGAATATATATATTAATTTGCAAAGCAATAAAAAGCATATCAAAAATATGCTTCTGAAATCCCTAGATTTTTGCATAAATAGTTTAGCCTACTAGAGGGATAAATTGTAAGATCTGCAATTAAGAATATTTTAGGTTGTATCATTAAAAATTCTCAAGGACTCTTGAAAAAAATAATAGTGCTATGATTTCCTGACACATAGCAAAGTGTCTGCATAATAGGATGTCACTTGAGTGTTACCCATACTTTCTGCTGACTTACCACTCACAATGAAGGTTACTGTAAATTTTTTTCTGTATTTTCCTGCATGTGGTCAATATGACATAATTTAGGTTTCACTGAGAATTAGGAGATACAAGCCCTAAAAAGCTAAGCTGTCCAACATAGTAGCCACTAGCCATATTTGGTTACTTAAAATTAATATTTCATTTAAAAATCAGTTGCACTTCAGCTGCACTGCACATTCCAAGTGCTCAACAGCCCAACGTGGCTAGTAGCTACCATAGTGAACAGCACACATACAGAACGGTTTTATCACCACAGAAAGTTCTATTAGACAGTGCTGCCCTAGAGGATTATGTCAAATGGAGGCAAGAAACCCCTAAGGATTCTGTCAGGAACAAGAAGGTGTTCTGTCAGATCATAATATAGAGTCTGGGAAATAAGCATCCTTGTAGAACACTTCATTTTGTAGGTAAAAATAGCCTGGGAAAGGGGAAAAAGTCAGGCTGCCTCGCCGCTGAAAGGAAATCGACACTTACCAATGACTTCTGAGCCAGGCACTGTGACAGCCAGGTACTTTAACATAGCAGGTGCTATTGCTATAACACCGCAATATTATATCACTTGTGGGCCTATTTTATCCGTTTCGCAGATAAGTAAGCTGAGGCCCAAGGTCAGTTTGTAGTAAAGCTAAGACTGAATCCCAGTTATAGTCCCAACCTGTATTTTCTTCACTTTTTCTGTTGCAATCCCACAACTCATTGTGACTAAGACACCAGATAGAACTGCCCATCACTGACTTCTACCGAGCTCTGAAGAAGATTCTAAGAGTTCTGGTCATAAAACTACATATCTGCTTCATCTAATTCCTAGCAAGATCCATTAAACTCTGATGTGTCAGGTCTGGCCCCGGAGGCAAGCCTTACTCTTCATCTATTTTACTTTCTAAATGAAAGAAACTGTCTAGAGTAATAGAAATATTTCTCTACCAGGAACTAGGACTTCAAATGTAACAGCACAACTTCAAATACAGAAAATTTTAGGGACCATAATGAAAAAAAAAAAAAGAACATAAGCCAGCTTTTTTTTTTCTTTCTTCTTTTTAAAATCTTTTTGCAAAAAGAACCAAACTACGAGAGGAAAACATGCATAGTTTCAATGCCTGCCACCAGGTAACATGTTCCTTGAGGTCAAACACTGTTAAGTTTTATGAAGTTTATTATTTGTTTACACTAAATCCAACTGCTCTGAATATGGCATATTATTCAGCATTTGTAAACACCACAGAAACTAAAATCATGTATCAACACACTGCAAAATATTCCTGATCTACAAACAATTTAAATGCCAATCCCTGGTCTTTCTCACAGTGCAAAGACTAGCAGCCATAGTATATAACCGACACTTGCTCTCTCTTGTGAAGCCCCTAAGTCACATAAAGAAATATTAATAACTTTAAACCACAACTAAATAAATTTCGGTGACCAAAAACATGAAATTAATAACACAAGCCATAATCTATATTATCATGTGACTTGTTCTTAATTCTGAGTGTATATTGTGTTCAGTTTCTAAATAACTTAGGATTTTCGAACATCAGAGTAAAAATAGTCGACATAGTTCTAAAGCCAAGGATGTTTTGCATATAAAATCACTCAGGATTTCTTTTACTTTTGAAGAAAACTGTTATTCTCTTCAAGTTATAAAATGCAATAATAATAATAATAATAATAATAATAATAATAATAGTAGTAGTAGTAGGATCTAAAGAATCCCTACAAAAGCCAAAAACTCATAGAACCGAGAAGACACGGCTAAAATAGCCTAAGCTGCCTACACATAAAAGTCTTCTAAATAAAAGTATAGGAAACACATCCCGTAACAGTTTCTTCGTACTTTTGGGTTGGCCAAAAAGTTTTTTTCCATAACATGGCTCTAGTAGCACTTAGTTGTCTTTAACTTCATTTGAAACAATTTTGTTAGATTGTATTGTGACAGCTGTCATAGATAGCAGTGTGCATTTTTTAAAAAACTTATTAAAATTAGTAAAATTTTCTGTAGCCATTTTAATATTGAAGATGGAAGAAAATATGCAACATTTTCAGCATATGATGCTTTATTATTTTAAGAAAGGTAAAAATACAACTGAAACACAAGAAGAAGATTTGTGCAGAGTATGGAGAAGGTGCTGTGACTGAGTGAACATGCCAAAAGTAGCTTGCAAAGTTTCATGCTGGAGATTTCTCATTGGATGATGCTCCATGGTCGGGTAGACCCGTTGAAGTAGATAGCAATCAAAATGACACATAAAGAATAATCAACGTTTAAACCACACAGGAAATAGCCAACATACTCAAAATATACAAATCAATCAAGGTATAGGTAAAAATAAAAAAATGTGACTTTTATTTTATGGAAAAAACTAAACAGACTTTTTGGCCAACCCAGTATTAAACTAAAAATGTCTACTATCCAAAATCTTATTTGTTACAGTTCAATTTGGATAACTTCATTTTACAATGAAGAAAAAATATATAGGTTTTAGATTACTAAACTGCATGATGGCAATTATCTCCAAATAGCTTACCTAAATAACAGTAAATACTTCTTCCTTTGAAATATTGAAAGAATCAATTGTTATTAAGCATCCACAAAAAGTTACATATTTACTATTGGACTTTAGACACGGTAATCATAGGAAATATTACCTAGCACCAATTATTTTGTTAAAACAAAAAAGATTAAAGTGTAAAAGGATATGTAATCAGAAAGGTAGCCACTGATGAATGATGCAATAAAGGAGAAATGAGAAATGTATTCATTTAATTCTAACTATTCAAGGCTAATCCTAATTCTAATTCGATTTAATTCTTTCTGGCCAAAGCAAACCACCATAGATGAAAAAAGCACTTCTGCCTTCAATTCAACTTTAAATCTTAAGCACAATAAATAAAAAATGTACCAGGACATAAATGTTTCCTCTTTAAAAATGTATTCTCTGTATATCAATGTTTGTTTTTCACTGTATTGTTTTCATTAAGGAACTCTCCGCATCCTGTTTTGTATTATGAGTATTTTCTCCACCAATCTCTCAGGGTTTAGATCCCTACCTCACTTTAGATCTGAGGAGAAGATTCTCTGAAATACAGACTTTCAGCCAGCGATTCTTAAATGGTAAACAGTATCACACTTCTATAGAGAGAATTTGCAATGTAGGACGGTGTGTTTTGTTTAATTGTCACTGGGATTTAGAGCCCGAGGCTGCTAAATAAACTGCAATCACAGAGCAGTGTTTCGTAAATGGTTATCCCACTGAAAATACCCGTACCTATTTCATAGTGAAACAAACCCAACTGGCCCTACACTCATGGATACAGAATAGCAAGCTTCTCCTAACAATTCACTCACTGCCACACCACAACACTGGTTCAGCTGCCTCCGCCCCGCACCCACCGGCACTTCAAGCCCTTCCTCTGTCTATCTAAGGTAACTACTGCTACTGCCTGAACCAAGATTATTCATTTCCTTTCACTAAATTCTCTGTGGTATATAGAAAATAAAATTTTAACTTATGTTTATAAAGGAAGTATGCCACAGTAAAAGCAGCCAGCTACCTGAAGTTTTAGTATCCAAAAACAATGCTCTGGATTCTTTCTTCATCTCAAGAACCACCTTCAAAGAACTAGTATTGGAAAGTAATTACTTTTCTTGCCAAATAATAAGTATTCACACATGTATAGTTCTATTTTTTATTAGTTGAAACATGCCATAATTTCACAAACATCCTACAGCTACACGAAAGACCAATCTTCCAATACTTAGAGTTATATTACATGTGAAAAATTTCTTCAGAACTGAAATCATCCTTTTCTTGCAGCAATTCCTTGAAGTTTTCTTTGGCTTTTGGAAAGGCAAAATGTACCATAAGCCTGTAGGCATAGAATAAAGTTTAAAAACTTCACTTTGCCAAATCTGACTATGTATAAAGGCTTAAACACAACGCCCTTACTTGAGGATCAGTGCTACTGAACAGAGATTATACAAACATCTGATCTTGTATCAAGGAGTTCAAATCCATTTTTATGAATCAACGGTTTCTTTTTACTCCGCTGTGTGAGCAGAGATCTCCCAGGTGTCTCTGTCAGATGTATCTGGCTTGATCTCGGACTAAAATTTAAGCCTTGGCTCTATGGCACTTGATTAATTTTTTAAAAATTATAACCAATCTTTTCACCTAATGGGGTTATCTTTTTTATTAATTATTAGTCATTTATCCTTAGATTCTTAGTACGTATCAAACACACTGCTAATTATCTTATTTGCATTATCTCATTTACTTTTCACATCAGTCCTGAGATGGTATTAATACTGCCCCCATTTTACAGATGAGAAAACTGAGGCTGATAACAGTGAATAACTTACCCATGAACACACACTTAATAAGGAAGAGTCAAACTGAGGCCTAGCTAATGCCAAAGTCTAAATTCTCAATGTACTACAACAATATCTTGATACCAGAACACACCCCCGAGTTTTATATCAAATCCACAGAACTGCCAGCCACTTCATACACAACCACCTGAGTTCTCCTGCAAAATGTCTTTAACACATTAGAATTTGCTTGGCTTTACATCCTCTAAATTGGATAGACTGTATTTTGAGAAACAGAGCCTTATATTAAAACACTGTTAGACAATGAAATCCTTCAATTAACAACATCCACTTACTCAGCAAAATAAATTCTAAGTATGACACCACAGCTAAATAAACACTGGTAAACCGCTTTCCTTTTATCAAACCGCATTATGTTGCATAGCTACATTAAAAATAGCTACCAGACACTGACTGCTTACTTTGTGTCAAATGACTTTAGTATATTATCTCTAATGTAGAAGGTATCTATCCCCATTTTACATATAAGGAAACTGAGGCTCAGAAAAAGATCTGTTTAACTCAGCTAACTGTACAGTACAGCCGATCTGTCAGATTCTACAGCCTGATGGGCCCTTCCTACGACAGCAGAAGAAAATGTTTCGGAACACTCCACCAAAAGCTATTTAGGGGGAAAAACACCCTGCAAGTCTTTTTCTTTCTCACAAACTACACCCTGTAGGTATTCTGCTAAATAAATTAGTGTCAGCATATACTTTTTTGAAATCTTAATTTATACAGTTACTTCATTAAAAAACCACTAAGCTAAAAATATTAAAATTAATTAAAGTATCTATTTTCAATATGTCTTAAGAATAAAGATCATTCTATGTAGCAAATGAATGTATATTACTGTTAATTTGTTACTAGGCCTAGGTTAGTAACTGAGATTAAGTGGTTTTAGAAATACTAATGTTATTTTATACACATCAATACAAGTTACATCAGAATGTTAATAGAAAACCCTTAGAATGGTGCCTGTTCCATTCAGTTAATGTTAAACTTAATCCACAAAATCTGAGTGTTTAGTGCCTCCAAAATTTTCTCCAAATTTAGAGCAATTATTTTTTGGAAAGAAAAAAATTACTGATTTCTCAATTGTGCCATCAACAGAAGCAACTGGGTTTGTTAGTAACAAAATGCTGTGAAATAAGGACTAAAAGAACTGAATTACACAGATTGAAGCTACTCTTGAAGACAGTGGCTTGAATGGTTCCATGGAATGGCAGCATTCTAAGAGTCAGCAGCTACTGAAGCCCCCACCTATTAGTTAAAGAGGATAGTGAAGGGGCAAGGGTACAGTACCTGATGATGGGCAGGTCGAGGCCCCGCTGCAAACTGAGAAAAGGAGGGAAAACAAACACAAAAGGAAAGGCACAAAGAGTCAGAAACACCACAACAAAAACCAAAATGTCACACAATATGCCAAAAGAAAAAAAACCCACAAGAAAAAAAAAAAAAACACAAACAGTCAAAGCTTTGCTGCAGGACAGTGACAGACAGGTACTAAGATCCAACAGGTTAACACCACTACTGGAAACAGTTTGCCATTTATCAGCTGGGAGAGAAACAGCTAAGCTGTTAGGCATGAGTAAGGGTGATTCTCCGATAGAAAAATTAAAAAAAAAAAAAAAACCTAAAATTTTTTAAAAAATACTGAGTGGTTATATTAAAACAAATGTATGAAAAGTCAAGTGTGCTTATGCAACTGATATAGCTGGAGGGAGTAAGAAATGTTTTTACATTACAAGAAATACCAGGAGGTAATAATACTGTCCAACAGGAAATAAAAAATGTAACAGGACTGATGTCAAATTTACTTAAGTTAAATAGGGTATCTCACACATGAAATGGAAGTTTTAGTATCTTCCTTTATTTCTTGGAGTTAAAGAATAAAGTTTTATTCATATATTATATTTATGTATTATATCACATGAACTGTTTATAATCTATATATGTATATATAATCTAGATATATAATCCATAAATATATATAATTACATGTTTAAATTCAATCAACTAGTAAAATTTAATACCAGGCATGTCAAAGCAAACAGCTAATGAAGAACATCACTCTCTAACACAATTAATCAAAGCTGTACTATATAAGTTCAAAAAGAAGAAGGAGTAGAAGTCAAATCTCTCACTCACTACTCATACACAACAGCACAACACTGTACATATGTACATACTGCTATCTGATACTGAGAATAAACACAAAAGAAAACGTAACTTCTCAGCTAATTCATTGAGTACTTGAAAACGGATAGTACGTGGTTCCACTCTTAATTTCCCTAGCTTAGAATGGAAGAAAAAGGCTTATTCATCCATAATATTTTAAATACTAAACCTCTAAGATCAAATAATTCTCCATTGGGACAAAACTGGGCTCTAAACTGATTTTTACTAAAAAGAATGGAAAAATACTAGGGAACTTACTGTCCTGTACTGGCTGCTAACATACTAACTATGGTAATGTTACCCACCCTCTTTAACAGTGAAAAGAAAATACTTAGAAAGTAGTTTTTGAAGGCAAACCATACTGGATTTTAATTTAACACATTTAAGGAGCTAAAATATATTTCTTCAGTTGTTTTACTTCCTAGGGAACTTTCCTTCTGTCATTTCATCACTACAGGTGAACTGAACTGAAGCTTAAGTAAGAAACAATCCTCTATACCCAGACATTAGTTATGTGTAATAGTATTTGCAAGAGATTCATAATTATTTCCCCAAGTGTCATTATTTCATACAAAAATATTCAAAAAAATTAGTGAAGCACATGCCACAATATAAGAAATGCCTGAAGATAGCTCCATCAAGAATTGACCTTAGAAGCTAAAATGTCACCTATTATTCAGATAATGAAAAGTACCTTAGCATATTTTTAAGTGATTCAGCCTAACTTGATGAGTTCTCTATGACCTATATGATTGGGATGTGTTAGGACATCCACTACATTTGCTAAATATTGTAAAAATAGTTTTTCAGAATGATGATAATGGCCACTTTAGTTCTTGCAGAACATTTTCTCTTCAAAGAAACTGCCGTCTATATATTTTCAGTTTTCCAATTATGAAAACAGAGCATACCTCTACTATAAACATAAACTTTCAAGAATAGGCACTACCACCCGCATGGTATGAAAGTAGGGGGTGGAAGTCAGATGCTTCCTCATGACATTTTTGAAGAAAAACAAAAGAGAACGGCCATGTTAAAAAATTAACCAGAGTACAGCAGTACCTGTCTTATCACTGTTCCACAGAAAGGTTCCCATTTCTAAGGCTCTAAAATAAAAGTTAAAACTATATATTTCAAATGTTCCAGTAGAAAGAACTTTCTATGAGCAAAAGGAGTACCTTATAAAATTATACATATTTTTTTAAAAACCACAATTTAAGTTAGTGGAAAAGTACCCTAGTCTATTTTGCACTAGTCACCATTGGCTATTGAGTTTTTCATTTGAAATGACAATAGTCTTAATCCTATGGGTAACTGTAAGCAACAGAACAAACTGTAGTCGCTGCTGGCTCATGTGAAAAATAGAAACTTTCTTTTTTCTTTTTCTTTTTTTGAAGAGGGGTCTTTAAGATGGTGAGGACTGTAGATATTAAGAAAAGCAACCTTCTGTGAACTTGGATCCAATGTTAATGCGACCCACCCACCCACTCATTCACTATTCTGTGCGTAGCTGGTAACTGGGCACGGCCAACATAACACTGTGGTAACTCTGGCACTTAGCACCGCAAAATACCTAAAGCAACGGGTTACTGCAAAAGCCAAACTGTCCACCTCGCCCAATTAAGCATTCAACTGCTTCACTATTTTGGAGGCTATTTAAAAATAAACTACTGTTTAAAGAATTCCAGTATAATCAGAAAATAGAAGAGATAAATAGCTTATCATTATTTTTTACTTTTAAACAAGATTTTCAAAAATATAAATTTAACTAAGATATTAACAAGTACCAAATAGAAATACAGGCATAAGGACAACCTGAAGGAGGGAAGGGGACGGGGACCTTGAAGCCAGTTGGATTGCAAAGGCAGCTGTCCCGGGAAGAACAGAAGAGCCTAACTGTGCAATTGCCAATGGCCCGTTAATGCAGAAATAGAATGGAGTAAGCTTCAGCTGCTCTACGAAGCCAAGGGTAGGGTCCCTTCCTTGGTGCAACAGCTTACCTCTCCTCACCAGTTGGGATAGCTATGGGATGGATGAGACTAGACTATGGCAACCTGAGATGTAAAAAGAAAATGCAATCTGCCAAATTTCATATCCCAAACTTAACCCGCCCAGCACCAACACAAATGAAATAAAGAAAACTGGACCCAAAACAACAAGCAAGAGTAGTCTGGGGTCTGCTAGTCTTGCACTTGTTTTGGGGTATGTAATGGGATGTTATGGGTGTGGTTTTTAGTAATGGGGGTGGGTAATGGTCACTAGCAGAGCAGATGGCAAAAATTGCATAGAGGATAGTATCTGAAGAGTTTATGACCACAGAAAAATGGCTGACAACTACAGACAATTTCCCCCTTGATATCTGATTATAAAATGGAAAGAGGGAAAAAGAAGCCTTTAAATTTTTCTTTTAAAATCAAATTTATCTGAAAGGATATCCCTCTTCAAGTTTAAAATAAAGAAAAATCTGAACTCCAAATCACTCCTGTCTAATTCCCAATAGAGAAGACCCACCCAATTTGTTATTCTTTTCCCCACTAGGCCTGGCAGAAACTGCCATGCTAGATTAGACTTTCAGAGAGGAAGTAATCAATACATTTCTGTTCATCAGCCAATAAATGGATGTGGTCAAAAATAATGAGTGCCAGAGGCACCACTGCCTGCAAGAAGTACAGTTTGTTATATTGCTTACAATGCAGTATTTTATCCAGCCTCTTCCAGCCAAGGACCTGTAAACGGGAGTCTGTTCCAAAACCTTCCTCCTCTTCCAGTTGTCTGTGCAATGTATTGGCACTGTTCTGCTGGGCTGTCAAAAAAACTGGTTTAGAGATGCAGCTCTTCAGTCCGGTTTTGCGCCAGTTCTAACCATGTAAATTTAAATCTTTTTTCCCCAATGTTATAAAAGGGGGGTTAGGGATAAAGAGGGCCACAGAACTCTTTGCAGTAACAGCTTACCATAATATTCCATGTTTAATGACTAGAACCCGGGCCTATCTAAATTAAACTGGTGAGATCTCAGGCCCACTCCAAGGAGTCACGTGTCCACATGCCCAAAGCACTCTCAGAACAAAGCTTGCATCAGACATCTTGTTGACCATTTCAGCAAAAAAAAAAAAAAAAAACCAAAAAGAGACAGGCAAACAAGCAACTAGGACCAAAGTCCCACCTCTTTAGAATGGTTCCTCCACCCCCTGGGGAGAACCAGGATCTAAGAACAGGTGTTGGAGAAGAGGGCAACACAGAAAAGGAAGACAGAAAGAGGGTAAGAAAGAGATTACATTCTGGTGCAGTCTACGCTCTCCTAGTTCTTTGTGCAATTCTTTCATACATTTCCACATTCCTAAATTCATGCATAAAACTAAATGAACAGAAGCTAAATGCAATGAAATATTCCTGTACAGGCAAAAAAAGCAGGGATGGGGAATCAAAATAAGATCCCTGTATTCTGAGGAAAACACAGAGCTGAGGTACAAGTGGGGGTGAGAGATACAAAGTGTGATGTTATAGAAGCACCTTCCAGCAAAAACTAATCATGCAAGGGAGGGAACGACATTCGAAGGAATGGACAGCTGAAGCCACTGTATTCTTTTGGGAAACAAAAGGATGAACCCTGAGTAAATCCAGTCTTTGCAATTCTTGTTGCAATCCATGTAAAGGATGAGCAAAGAGGATGACAGCATTTACATTTGTACAAGAATTTATTTATCATTAAAAAAAATGAATACATCATTGGTGTACATCATGCATTTGTCCACACTATCACATGGTCTGAACTGTTCTAGTGACCAGTTCTGAAGTCCTTCACAAACCAATGGAATTTGAGTCTAATTAATGAAATTTATTTTAATTTTAAAATCATTGTGCTTTAATCTTCTCCTGAATTTTGAACAGTACAACAAATTAAGAAAATAAACCTGAATGTAACTGAAATTTTTTTTAATAAAAATCATGCCACTGCAAAGTAAAAGATAAGAGGTTCCATTTCTTCTTTTTCTTAATAAATCTAAATTATTTACATAGCAAAGAGTATGAAAAATGCAAAGCTAACTGATATAATAATATTAGTGATAATAACAACAATAATAAATTGTCTTTGGAACGAATTTCCAAAATCAAGTAAAAATATTAGCCAAAGAAATGCAAGCGGCTACAAACACAACCTGAGCAGGAGAGCGCTATCTAGAACAAGCCGACTTACCGGAGAACGGGTTTGAGGCTGCGAATTCATTGTCTGAGGGGCTTGAGGGTATACCAGCGTGGTTGGACCTGCATTCTGTCCAGAGGGATAAGGGGTCTGTCAAAGAATGGCAAAAACAATATCATATTGTGAATAAATATGGCATGGTATTTTAAAAAGTTTAAAGTATTTTAAAAAGTTCATATTAGTATTTACTACTGCAGTTTACAGACATACTTTTTATATTCATCTTTTTTTATTTTTATTTTTTTATATATTCATCTTTATGACAATATCCAACAATCCAGAACCAAATGCAGCATTTCTAGGGGTTACCTTAAACCTCCTGATACATCTAGGTGCAATTACTTGATACCATGAGTATAAATATCACTCACTGTCAATTATCTCTTTCTCAAATAGACAGACCCTCCATAAACAAAATCAAACATGGCTGAGAGAACTGTTACTTCTGTGGTGAGCTTTTCAAAGTACCTATAAGCAAAAGTAGCCACTGAGGAAGAAATCCCGAAGCCAAATTAGCAGTCCGCTCCCTTAACCTCTACAATACTGCTATTCTCTTCCACTGCTTATACCGAAATCTTTTCACATAATCCCATACAAATCTACAATCAATAGGAACTTTAGATAGAAGCCCAGAATAAGTGGTAATGTAATACATACTAACTTATAAGTGTGCTGAAAATAAGAACATAAACTTTTCATTATGAATCCATGTTAAATGCTACAGACTAATATACAATTAGTGTATTAGTAATTATAGTGATTTCAGAAATATATAACATGCTCAAAATGAAATGCTAGCAAGAGCAATGAACATAGAATCACAGGAATTGGAATTCAAATCCTAAAAAGTGCCATTCACTACTGTTGTTAGGTTAAGGCAAGTAATTTGTCCTTCCCTGAATGTAAAAAGGAATAACATACCTACCTCACAAGGTATGGCTAAGATTAAATAAGGTGAAGTAAATTACTATACAAACACCTTTACCTACGACAGCTCCAATTTTACAGATGAGGAAATTAAGGGTTGCAAATTTTAAGAGTCTTACCCAAGGTACCTAAGTAAATGCTATGTCTAGAAAGTATTCTAACTTTGCTCTAAAAAAGAAACAAAAAGACAAAACTAATATTTGGTGTTTGTTGACCATTTCATAAGAGTCTGGCGGGGATTAACAACTTAAAACAAATGTTTGAAAAGATTTATCGTGCTTCCAAATAATGAAAACAAAAAAGATTTTTTAAAAAATTAAGTTTCCTATTAGACGCAAAGGATATTTTGCAAATGTTCAACATAGCAACCTTATAGCCATTTCTTTAACTGACATTTAAATTTCTACCTTAGACTGATGTCTTTTTTTAATTCTAGTTGTACTAAATCTTGCCATATATTGAAAAATATGGGGACTTCCATTCAAGATGGCAGCGTAGGCAGACATGTCTAACCTTTTCACACAACCACATAAAAACTACAACTAAAATATAGAACAACCATCACTCAGAACCATTGGAAATCAAATTGAACTGAGGTCTGACAACTATAGAATTAAAGAAACTACATCCATCCAGACTAGCAGGAGGGATGCAGACATAGAACAGGCAGGTCCCACACCCACATGTGGTGGATAAAAATCCAGGAAGGATATCTCGTGAGCTAGTATTCCCAGCCCACACCACAACCCTGAGCCCAGGGTTCCAGTTCCCCAGCACAGCTGATCCTCCATGGACAATGGAGGTGGTGATAAGTGGTCACAGCCAATCCTTGCAGCTGACTGGCCTGGGTAATTCCCTCCCAATGATCTGTGAACAGCAATCAAGGCTCAACTACAAAAGGAGGGTGTACTCAACCCACACGAAGGGCACACATTGAGTACCCAGCTTGAGTGACAGGGGAGGCTGTGCCACTGGACCCTATAGGACACCTGATACATTAGGCCACACAGCTAAGACACAGAGTCAAAGCAGCTGTACTTAATACATAGACATAAACACAGGGAGGCTGCCAAAATGAGGAGACAAAGAAACATGGCCCAAATGAAACAACAGATCAAAACTCCAGAAAAAGAACTAAACAAAATGGAGATAAGCAAACTATCAGATGCAGAGATCAAAACACTGGTTATAAGGATGCTCAAGGAACTTAGTGAGGACCTCAGCAGCATAAAAAATGATCCAGTCAGAAATGAAGGATACAGTAATTGAAATAAGAACAATTTACAAGGAAACAAGAGTACAGTGGATGAGGTTAAGAATCAAATCAATGATTTGGAACATAAGAGAGCAAAAAACAACCAGTCAGAACAACAGGAAGAAAAAAGAATCCAAAAAAATGAGGATAGTATAAGCAGCCTCTGGGACAACTTCAAGAGGTCCAACATTCGCATCACATTAGGCCACAAGGGCGCTAGAAGGAGTAGAGAAAGAGCAAGAAATTGCAAATCTAGTTGAAAAAATTGTTTAAAAAATCTTCCCTAAATGGTGAAGGAAATAGACATGCAAGTCCAGAAGCACAGAGTCCCAAACAAGATGGAGGCAAGGAGGACCACTCCAAGACACATCATAATTAAAATGCCAAATGTTAAAGATAAAAAGATTCTTAAAAGCAGCAAGAGAAAAATAGTTAGTTATCTACAGGGACTATCACAGGACTATCAGTTGATTTCTCAAAAGCAACTGCAGGATAGAGGGACTGGCAAGAAATACTTAAAGTCATGAAAAGTAGGGACCTACAGCCAGAAAAGATGTCATTTATAATCAAAGGGCAGATTAAGAGCTTCCAAGACAAGAAAAAACTAAAAGAGTCTATCATCACCAAACCATTATTATATAAAATGTTAAAGGGACTTATTTAAGAAAAAGACCAAAACTATGAATAATAGAATGGCAATAAAACATATCAATCAACAATTAAATCTAAAAAGCATACTAAGCAAACAAGAAGAACAGAGACAAAATCATGGATGTGGAGAGCGTTTTGGTGTTTGCCAGATGGGAGGGGGCCGTGGGGAAATGGATGACGAGGTGAGAGGATTAAGAAGTACAAATAGGTAGTTACAGAATAGCCACGGGGATGTAAAATACAGTAAAGGAACTGGAGTAGCCAAAGAACTTACACACATGACCCATGGACATGAACAAAGGTGGAGGGACTACCTGAGGGAGTAGGAGATGCTGGGTGGAGTGGGGGTAAAGGGGAAAATTGGGACAATTATAAAAGTATAATCAATAAAAAAATAATTTAAAAAAACATGGCATCAACTATCTTGCATCTATCAAATAGATGATGAGAGCAATTATGATCCAAAATTTATTCAGAGATTTCTTAAAAAGAGTAGTGAATAGCATTATCAACTCTGAATGCATTCAAACTGGATTAAGTATTTCATCAAACTTTATTACAAAATTTGGATATAGTTGTAAAATACAGCATTAATATCATTCTTTATTATATCCAAAAAACCCTTAAGTGTTTAAAAAGTTATATTCTAAGTGGTGAGGCTCTTTGTTCTTAGGAAATCTTGATACTTCCTTTCAACATTTAGTTGGTGGTACACTGAAGCTAAGCTTCTGCCTGTCAATATACTAAACACAACAATGAGATATAACACTTTAAAAAACATTAAAAAATGCCATCTCTTCATGTACTTCAAAAAGTTCAGGTGAGAACTTGCCCTCTAGTTAAAAGATGCTGAAAATGCTCATGATAGCTGTATGTGACCTTATTAGAAATTTTCACTAATAATTTTCAACACTGGAGTCATGAAACAACACACTTAAAACTAACTGAAAAAGCAGTATACGAATTAGCATTTAGGGCTAAGTTTTCTCATTTAGTAATAACACCATTCCTGGCCACACATATAGCTGATACTCCGGAAATACTGAGACTACATTACTGCTCTTAAAATCATTATTTTTTAAAAAAGAACTTATTTTTCATTAGCTTGGAATTACAATTTTATACAAAATATAATCAAGTACTTCTATTTTTTGTTTTTATTTACTTGTTTATAGTATTTTTTTCCATTACCAGTTAGTCACCTTATACCTCCCCTTCCTCAGCAATCACCACACTGTTGTCCATGTCCATGAGTACTTTTTCCTTTTCGCTCAATCCCTCCATCCCCTAACCTATGCACCACCCCAGCTATCATCCTGCTGTCTAAGAGTTTGTCTCTATTTTGCTTGTTAGGTTCAGTTTGCTCATGAGATTCCATTTGTGAGTGAAATCATATGGTATTTGTTTTTCTCTGACTGGCTTATTTCACTTAGCATAATGTTCTCCAGGTCCTTCCATATTGTCGCAAAGGGTAAAATTTTCTTCTTTTTATGGCCGAGTAGTATTCCATTGTGTAAATGTCCCGTAGCATTTTTATCCACACACCTACCAATGGACACTTGGGCTGCTTCCATTATGTTGGTGATTGTAAATAACACTGTAATGAACATAGGGGTGCTTATGTTCTTTCAAATTAGTGTTTTAGGTTCCTTCAGGTATATCTCCAGAAGTGGGATTGCAGAGTCAAAAGGGAGATCCATTTTTAATTTTTTGAGTTATCTCCATACTGTTTTCCAGTGGCTGCACCAATCTGCATTCCCACTCTTTTGCATTCAAAAGTTTCCCCATCTCCACATCCTTGCTAGCACTTTTTATTTGTTGATTTATTGATGATAACCATGCTGATAGGTGTGAGGTAGTATCTCACTGTGGTTTTAATTTGCATTTCAATGATGATTAGTGAAGCTGAGCATCCTTTCATATGCCTATTAGCTATCTGTATGTCCTCTTTGGATAAACGCCTATTCAGGTCTTTTGCCCATTTTTAAATTGGGTTGTTTGTTTTTTGGTGTTGAGTTTTGTACGTTCTTTAGAAATTCTGGATATGAATTCCTTATCAGATATATTGGCAAATATGTTGTCCCACTGTGTGGGTTGTCTTTTTATTTTGTTGATGTATTTCTTTGCCATGCAAAAACTTTTTAATTTGATGTAGTCCCATTTGTTTATTTTTATTTTTATTTTCTTTCCCTTTCTTGGGGAGATATATCTGATTTTAAAAAATTGCCACAAACAATGTCCAAGGTTTTGCTGCCTATGTTTTCTTCTAGGTTTTTTATGATTTGGGGTCTAACATTTAAGTCTAAATCATTATGAATTTATTCTTGTGTGTGGTGTAAGAAGATGGTTTGGTTTCATTTTTCTGCCATATATCTGTCCAATTTTCCCAACACCGTTTATTGAATAAACTATCTTTATCCCATTGGATATGCTTGGTTCTGGAATCTGTCAAATATTAATAGACTATACAGCTGTGGATTTATTTCTGGGTTCTCTATTCTGTCCCATTGATCTATATGTCTGTTTTTGTGCCAGTACCAGGCTGTTTTGATTGCTATGGCCTTGTAGTGTAGTTTGATTTTATGTGGCATGATTCCAATTTTGCTCTTCTTTCTTAGGATCACTATTTGCTATGTGGGGCCTTTTGTGGTTCCGTATAATTTTTAAAATATTTGTTCTATTTATGTGAAATGTGTCTTTGGAATCTTGATAAGAATTGTGTTGAATCTATAGATTGCTTTAAGTAGTATAGGCATTTTAATTATGTTAATTCTTCCTATCCATGAATACGGTATGTGCTTCCACTTATTTGTATCTTCTTCAATTTTTCTTCAGTGTCTTATAATTTTCTAAGTACAAGTCTTTTACCTCCTTGGTTAGGTTTATTCCTAGGTATTTTATTCTTTTTGAAGCAATTGTGAATGGGATTGTTTTCTTAATTTACCTTTCTATCAGTTCATTATTGGCATATGAAAAGTGCAACTGATTTTTGGATAACTAATTCTATATCCTGCTATCTTGCTGAAGATTCATTTACCAGTTCTAGTAGTTTCTTGGTGGAATCTTTGGGGTTCTCTATGTACAGTATCATGTCATCTTCAAATAAAGACAGTTTTAGTTCTTCCTTTCCAATTCTGATGACTTTTATTTCTTTTTCTTGTCTGATTGCTTTGGCTTAGACTTCCAGTACTCTGTTGAATAAGAAAAGCGGACATCCCTGTCTTGTTCCCTTAAGTACTTCTTATAATTTAAACTGTATGTATGCTAAGAGCTGATTCATACTCTGTACACAAGTAGTTTCATCTAAATGCAAAGCATAGTATGTGATGACACTCACACATGGAAGTGATTCCTCTTTTACAATATATGCTATCGTGCCATTAAAAATAAGATTTTAATAAGGGCACTGATAAAGAATTTTGCCAGTAGTTCACTCAGTTTTCTGTTGGAGCATTTTTCCATTGTGAGTAGTTTTAGCTATTTCTTAGGAATGATGTGACTTGTACCTGTTGCTGCAAGGAGTGCACCTGTGAAAGATGCCTCTATGTTTTTCATCTCTTCTCTGCATTTAATGACATGATTAACCAAGTTGATTGGATTAAGTTATCCTGGAATAATCTGCTTATTATAGTAGGAGGCTTCATTGAAAAATATTGTAAAACTTGAGTGGGAACACTCTATGAACATGTATCATCACATCAAATACAGAGAGAACTATGGTTTTGTTTGTATTTCCTCTTTTTGGATACCTTCAAAGTCACCACAAAGATCTACTTCTCCAAGGACATGCACATGAACATTTTATATTTATACTGCTATCCAGTTCACAAGTTTGAATGAGTTACAGACTGACATTCTCATTTTCATTATTACTTTTATGTTTCAATGAACCCTTGAGTCACTGATCCCTCTTTATTAATTGGAGAAGTAAGAAGACAATAGTAACAAAAACTACTAGCAAATGGTGTTACCTGAAAAACTGGTAACAGAATGTCAGTGGAGACAAGTCATTCAAAACAGCCCTTATGCTACATACATAACCTTTACATCCGTAATAACCATATAAAAACCACTGACTTGGACAATTAAAGATAGAAATCTGAGGGTGAATTTCTTTACAAGACAGAATACATCAACAAAGCACTTTGCCTCCAGCTGTGATGATTTTCAAAATACTGACGTGAAAAAAATTTACAAGGATTTTCAATTTTCATAATATAATAAAACAAACTTTAGCCAACAAAAATAACTAACAGAAAACATTTATATAGCTCTTACTATGTTTCAGGCACTACTCTAAGCACTTCACATACAACTCAGAGAATAAAGGCTATTTCTCTTGTTTTAAGACTCTTCCTTCACCTTAAATAAACACTGCCATAAAGACTAAGTTCAATATCGAGCACGTGTGTGATACACACACAAATCTCACTGAAATAAATCACCGCAACCTTTCAAAGAGACAGTAGGTAACACTTCCCAAATTTTAAATAAGCCTATCCCTTTGACTCCACAATTCCATTTCAATGAATTTACCCTGTAGACACATTCATAATGGAGAAGGGGGGAGATAACACAAAAAACAATCTAGTTTTCCATTTACCAGGGAGAGCTGAAAATATGCTATTATATTCAATCAATGTAAGAATATAATGTAATCTTGGAAAAAAAAATGAAGTAAATCTACACACACTGTCATGGAAATATATCTATAACATTAAGTGCCAGAAGCAAACTGTAGAACTGTTGAGTATAAAATCACCCTATTTTTGTAGCTTTTTTAATATACGCATACAGTATACTCATAAACAGAAAGCTAAAATGTCTTAGGAAGGTATGTAGCAAATTTAACATTGGCTACTTAAGAGGAATGTGAATTGGAAGGGGAGATAACAGAATACCACCAGTAGGTTTTATTTTATACATGTCTGTATTTTGTATTTTTCTTTTTTCTTGGGTCTAAAGAATTACTTTATAATAAAACATAATAAAGATAGCCTGCCCTTTAAAGATAGCTTCCCCTTCAAGTGGTATAAAAAGGCAAAGCAAACCAGAAAATCCAGTAGGACGCTTACATTTTGCAAAGTTCTAAATATTTTTGGAATACAAATGAAATGTCATCTCATAAATCACAATAAAATTTAAATCAAGAATATTTATTGAACTCTAACTTATGTACTGTGGTCTATGAGCACAAATGAAGCCAAGGATATATGGCTGCTGATTTTTTTAACCTTCAGCAAGGTCACAATTTGAGGCTTCTGGTCAAGGTAGTGGCATAGGTAAATGCAGTTGGTACTTTTATCCTCCCACAACCACATCAAAAATACAACTAAACTACAAAACAACCACCATTCAGAACTGCCTGAAATCTAGCTGAATGGAAGTCCTAAAGCTAAGGAATACACAGAAGCCAAACAGAGACTGGTAGGAGGGGCAGAGACTCTGATGGAGCGGGTTCCACACCCAAGTGTGTGGCAGGAGGTCGGAGGCCATTGTTCCTTTGATGAGCCCTTCTCCTGAGCACACAGGCAGGCAGCATATCTAAGTCTCAATCAGCCTGGCTATCAATGTTCAACCCACCCTGGTGAGTCCCTGAGACCCTGACACACCAACTTTTGGGCCCACCAAAGCTGTTACCAGTGGATTTTCCATACCAATGGCCTGTCTTGACTCATGTTTCAGACTTTCCTAAAATCTCTCAAACAAGCAGCATCTGGCCTGTGCATGCCCTGTACCTCTTGCTAACTTGCTCCAGGCCCCGCAACAGCTGGCCTTGGTTCATAGGTTGGCTTCATCTGGGTATGTCCAAGGCTAGCACAAGTAACAGCCATCTGCACATCACTTTGTAGCTCACTCCAGGTGGCCCCAGGCAGAACACATGCAGTGGCTGACCTTGGTCTGCCCCTCCTGGGAGGCCCTAGAGCCAGTGCACCAGATAGACAGCTTCAGGCCACAATGAAGCACCACCCAACTACCTCCACAAACAACACACTCAAAGGGCGGACTTAGCAGGCACCAGAGCCCACCAAAATAAGTCCTGCTCCATGGGGTGAGCTCCTGCATAGCTGGTCCTCCACGGTGGTCACAGATAGTCCCTGCAGCCAATCACCATGAGGGTAAATCCCTCCCATAGACATGCCAACAGTAATCAAGACTCAACTACAATAACGAGCTGGTGTGAATGGGGAGGCTGTGCCACTGGACCCTACAGGACACCTACTGCATTAGCCCACTCTATCAAGCCCAGTAGACATAGCAGCTCTATCTAATACACAGAAACAAACACAGGGATGCTGCCAAAATGAGGAGACAAAGAACATTTCCCAAATAAAACAACAGAACAAAACTCCAGAAAAAGAACTATAAATAATGGAGACAAGCAATCTAGTAGATGCAGAGCTCAAAATACTGGCTACAAAGATGCTCAATGAACTTACGGGAAAAGTAGATGAACTCAGAACTTCAAACAGCATAAAAAAGAACATGGACTATAAAAAAGAATCAGTCAGAAACGAAAGATACACTAAACAAAACGAAGAATAATTTACAGGTCATCAACAGTAAAGTACATGAAGGAGAGAATCAAAATAACTATTCGGAATATAAGAAAGCAAAAAACACCCACTAGGAGGAGCATTTAAAAAAAAATCCAAAAAAATGAGGATAGTGTAAGGAGCCTCTGGGACAACTTCAAGCATATCATCAATTGGATCACAGGGGTGCCTGAAGGAAAATAGGGAGAGCAAGAAATTAGAAAACTATTTAAAATAAAGACAAAAAATTTCCCTAATGTGGTGAAGGAAAAAGACATACAAGTCCAGGAAGCACAGAATCCCAAACAAGATGAATTCAAAAAGGCCCACACCAAGACACGCCATAATTAAAAGTTTAAAAACAAAGAGAGAATCTTCAAAGCTGCAAGAGAAAAGCAGTTAGTTACCGCAAAGGAGCTCCTATAAGACTGCCAGATGATGCCCTGGCCAGTTAACTCAGCTGGTTAGAGCACTGTCCTGATACATCAAGGTCACGAGTTCGTTCTCTGGTCAGAGGAGCACATACAAGAATCAACCATGAATGCACTAACAAGTAGAACAACAAATCAATGTTTCTCTCTCTCCCTCTCCCTCAAATCAATGAGCTTTTTAAAAAAATTTTTGAAGACTGTCAGCTGATTTCTCAACAGAAACTTTGCAGGCCAGAAGAGATTGGGAAGAAATATTCAGAGTGATAAAAAGCAAGGACCTACAACCAAGATTACTCTATTGGCAAAGCTATCATTTAGAACAAAAAATACAGATAAAGGAGCTTCCTGGACAAGAAAAAGCTAAAGGAGTTTATCATCACCAAACCGGTATTACATGAAATGTTAAAGAGAAGGAGAAGAAAGAAGGAAGATAAAAAATATGAACAATAAAATGATAATAAACATTTATTTACCAACAATTGCATCTAAAATGCAAAGAACGTGCAAAACAGAAACAGACTCAAAAATGCAAAGAACATTTTGACAGTTGTCAGATGAGAGGTGGGGTTGGGGGAATGGGTGAAAAAGGAAAAGGGATTAAGAAGTAAAAATTGGTTGTTACAGAGTAGTCATGGTGATGTAAAGTACACCATAGGGAATATAATCAATAATATTCTAATAGCTGTGTCTGGTGTCAGATGGGTGCGAGATTTACTGGGATGACCACTTAGGAAGTTATGTAATGTCTAATCACTGCGGTAACACCTGGAACTAATATAATAATGTATGTCAACTGTAACTGAAAATAAAAAATGATTAAAAAAACTGAAATCAACAACCTAACTTTTAAACCTTAAGGAACCAGAAAAAGAAGAAAAAAACTAAACCCAAAGCTATTAGAAGAAAGGAAATAACAAAGATTAGAGCAGATATTTTTAAAAATACAGAACAGAAAAATATGGGGGGGAGGTCAATGAAACCAAGAGCAACAAAGCGCCAAGCCTTTAGACAGACCAATAATAAAAAAGAGAGAAGATGCCACCAAAATCAGAAATCAACAATGAGGTCTTTTTACCGATTTTACAGAAATAAAAAGATTATACAGAGAATACTATACAACTGTATGCCAAAAATTTGATTTCCTAGATAAAATGGCCAAATTCCTATAAGAACACAATGTACCAAGCCTGAATCATGAAAAAACAGAAAAACTGAACTGACCTAAAACTAGGAAGGAGATTTAATTAGTAGCCAGAAACCTTGCAACAAACACAAGGCCAGGTCGAGATGGCTTCACTGGTGATTTTTTCCAAACATTTAAAGAATTAACACCAATCCTCCTCAAATTGTTCCAACAAATTGAAGAGGGAACACTTTCAAACTCAATAATATAAAGCCAGCCTTACTCTGATGCTAAAGCCAGAAAACAATACTACAAGAAAACTGCAGATCAATATCCCTAATGAACACCGATGCAAAAATTTTCACCAAACACAACAAACAAAACTGAACAGCACATTAAAAGAATTATACATCGTGACCAAGTGGGAAATGCAAATGCAAATGTGTGATTTTCATGCAAAACCAATCAATGTTAACACAGCATGCTAACAGAAGGAACAGGAAAAAAAACGCATGATCATTTCAACTGATATAAAAAAAGTCATTTGACAAACTTCAACACTCTTTCATGGTAAGAAAATTTTTTAAAAATTAATAAACCAGGAATAGAAGGAAACTATCTCAATATAATAAAGCCAATACATAAATAACCAATATCCAAAATCATTCTCAGTGGTGAAAGACTAAAATATCTGCCTCTAAGATCAGGAATAAGATAAAGACGCCTACTTTCACCAAAACTATTCAATACAGTACTGGAAGTTCTAGCCAGAGCAATTAGATAAGAAGAAGAAATAAAAGGCATTCAAAATAAAAAGAAGTAAAATTGTCTCTGTTCATAAACAACATAATTTATGTAGAAAGTCCTAAAGATTCCACAAAAAACTATTAGAACTAATAAGCAAATTCCCAAAGTTGCAGGATAATGAACACACTAAAATCAATTATGTTTCTATGCACTAACAGTAAAATCTGAAAGGGAATTAAGAAAACAATTCCATTCATAATAGCATCAAAAATACTAAAATATTTAGAAATATCCATCCTAAAATTAATATGGAATCTCAAGGGTCCCTGAATAGCCAAAACAATCTTAGAAAAGAATGAAGTTGGAATCTCACACTTTGATTTCAAAACTTATCACAAGTCTATGGAAGTCAAAACAATGTGGTACTGGCATAAAGACAGACATTTAGACCACTGGAAGAGAACAGAGCTCAGAAATAAACCTTCATGTGTATGGCCAAATGATTTTTGATGGCATGCCAAGACAATTCAATGGGAGAAGGATACTCTTTTCAACAAATGATGTGGGAAAACTGGATATCCACATGAAACAGAATGAAGCAGGACCCTTACCTTACATCACATAAAAATAAACTAAAAATGGATCAAAGACTGAAACCTCAGAGCTAAAAATATAAAAATCTTGGAAGAAAATATAGGAGAGCCTTCCCTGGTCAGTGTGGCTCAGTTGATTGGAGAGTTGTCCCATACACCAAAAAAAAACTGTGGGTTCAATTCCCCATCAGGGCACATACCTGGGGCTGTGAGTTCAATCCCCAGTCAGGACATGAATGGGAGACAAACTACTGATGTTTATTTCTCACACTGATGTTTCTCTCTCTCTTCCTTCCTCTCTGTCTTAAAAATCAATAAACATATCCTTGGGTGAGGATTAAAAAAATTATGAAAAAATATAGGGGAAATGTTTTATGATGTTGGATTTAGCAATGAATTTTTGGTTACGACACCAAAAGCACATGCGACAAAGGAAAGTATAAATAAACTGGACTATATCAAAACTAACTTCTTGACATCAAAGGACACAATACATACTGAAAAGGAAATTCGCAAAGTTGGAGAAAATATTTGTAGATCATATATCTGAGAAGGGAGTGAATATACAGAATATATCCATAAATCCAACAATTCAACAACACAAAAAAACACCCTAACTGAAAAATGGGAAAAGTTATTGAATACGTATTTCTCCAAGAAGGTGCAAGTATAGACAATAAGCTCTTGAAAAGATGATCAACATCACTAATTACTGGGGAAATGCAAATCAAAACCACAATGATATACAACCTCATACCCATTAGGATGACTACTAAAAAAAAAAGCACAGAAAATAAGTGCTTTGTGAGGATGTGGAGAAGGTGGCGCCCTTGTGCACTGTTGGCAGGAATGTAAAATGGTGCAGTCACTATGAAAAACAGCATGACAGGACTTCCTAAGATGGCGGCATAGGTGAATGCACCGTACCGCCTCGCACAACCAAACAAGGGGAAAAAACAGAAATCTACACATCCAAACACAGCCAGATCTGACAGAAAATCATATTGAGAGGAAGTCTGACAACCAAGGAATTAAAGAAGATACATTCATCAAGTATGGTGAGCCAGAAGGTGCAGAGCGAAGGGAGAGCGCTCGGCGACCCTGCAGCGAGCAGGTGAGCAGACGGCAGGTCCGCGGTTGGAGGGGCGGTCCCCGCGGGCCTGAAGCATACCCAGATGGGGATGGACAGAAGCTCAGTCTGTGCCCGGCTCATCCAGACCCAGCAGGGCCGAGAGACCGGTGGACTCAGCAGGTCTGCATTCGTGTGCAGAGAGAACCTGAAAGAAAGCAGGGCGCAGATTGAGAGCAAGTGAGGGGGTGGAGTCCGCGGCCGGAGGAAAGCACGGCCTCATAGGAAAGTTCACTGGGGAGACCCTCGGGGGATTGGAGCTGGGCAGCTCGTCCACCGACCCCGGAGCGATCCCCGGAGCCAGCGCAGAGGGGCCCGAAGTGCTTGCAGGAGGCGGTGTGGGAGCGGAGAGCAGAGAAGGCGCCATTGTGCGCTCAGGCCCCGCCCCCAGAGGCTACGGTCCCAGCACAACTACCGGGAACTTCCCTGCACAGGGGATCCCCAAGACTCCTCCCCCCTTACAGTAACAGGTTCACCGAGGGGGAAAAAAATGGCCCAAAGAAAGGGACAGATCAAAACCCCAGAGCTAACCGATCAAGAGATAGCCAACCTATCAGATGCACAGTTCAAATTCCTTGTAATAAGGATACTTTCAGAATTCGACGAAAAATTAACGAACTTGCTTGAACAAATGAGGAGAGATCTGCAGGGAACCAATAGAGATAAGGAAACTGGGACTCAAATCAACGGAGTGGACCAGCAGAAAGAAAAAATCATCCAACCAGAAAAGAATGAAGCAACAAGAATTCAAAAAATGGAGGAGGGGCTCAGAAACCTCCAGGACATCT